>CAUYQG010281762.1:0-37191 GCA_963574415.1 Tarsius wallacei | reverse complement strand
AACAAACAAAAACAGAAACAAACAAACAAAAAAACAAAGACATACAGATAATCATACTTTTTAAAAAAAATCCAGAGATAAAGTCTTGCTGCATGCTCAGACTGGTCTTGAACTCCTGGACTCAAGTGATCCTCCTGCCTCAGCCCCCCAAGTAGCTGGAACTATAGGTCCACACTGACACACCTGGCAAGAACATTATTCTTAAGGGAGGAGACCTGGATTTTAACACCAGTTGTGTTTTTTGATTAAAAGGAAAAATAGCTTCCCTGGTATCTCTTATAAAACAAAGGGGTTTGGTCTAGATTATCATGACATTCCCTTATCATTTTGGTATTCCTTCACAATCCTCTGCTGGTTATTACTGAAAAGTTTATTTAACAAATGGTAGCTCGATAAGATCAATATTAACAAGAGGCTGTTAGTGAAATCATATCTGAGGCCTTTAAAAATTAATCTATCTGGTTTTAGAACCTGCATGTATGAACAGTGTTCCTCATTGGTCTTGACTTGATGAACTAAAAGCTGACAACGGTGATAGCTTACCAAAAGTTACCACTTCCCTTTGAACTAAAGTCTAATATGAGACTTTCCAAATGGGCATCAGCACTTCACATTTGGATTCTTAATCTACTTGTACTTCAATCCTTACTTCAAAGTTGACAACTTTCAGAATAAAGAAATAATTTCGAGACCAGGCATGGTGGCTCACACCTGTAATCTCAGCACTTTAGGAGGCCGAGGCAGGAGGATTGCCTGAGTCCAAAAGTTCAAGACCAGCCTCAGCAACATGGTAAGACCTCATCTCTACAAAAAATTTTAAAAAGCCAGGCGTGGTGGTGCCCACCTGTAGTCCCAGCTACTCAGGAGGCTGAAGCAGAAGGATCACCTGAGCCTAGGAGGTCAAGGCTACCATGAGCTGTGATGGGACCATTGCATTCCAGCCTGAGCAATGGAGTGAGATCCTGACTCAAAAATAAAAAAATACCTCCTCTTACACTTGAAACCTGAGCCACATTCAAATATGTGAACTGTATTGGCTTTATATGTGGGGTGGGAGGGAGGGGAAACTACGAACTTATGAAGAATTGTAGAAAAGATAGAGTCAACAAAATGAGCTCCAAGTGATGAATTAAAACTGTAATATTTCTCATTCAGATAAGAATAGCATACTACTAATATTTGTCCCTAAAAATCTTAACTTTAAAAGAAATTTAAACTTTCTTGGGTTAACTTGCCAAGAAGTCCAATACTCTTCTGTTTTGACTGCAAATAAAAGCACACATGCAACCAGAATAATGTATTTTTCTAGCAGCATATGGTTCCTTTGCAAACTTCAAAAACAGCTGTGCTTGTATCTCTGAAGATACTTTGGAATTGTCACATGGGGAAGCTATCTGGGAATTGTCAAAGTCTGCTTTTATTAAAGGTTTGTAATTTTTGACTTGGCCCTTAATTATAAAATTTATATATTAAATGTATTTTTTATATTAAAAAATATATGTTTTATAGGTTTCTTAACTGGTTCCATATAAAAACAGACAATTACAGCCTACATACTTTATTACACCAACAAACTAAATAAACTCTGTTCTGAATGAACAAAGTATTGAAAGTGTTGCTTTATACCTGTCCCTAACTCAATATGCATCACAATGACAAAGGTATGCTAGCTCCAAGTTATATGTAAACAAAGACTAAAGATTTCACATTTGTCAGTTCTGACTCCTTCCAATTTTAGTTATAAAATACAATTATCATTTGGAACCCAGAACAAATAGAGGTAGCTTAAAGTTTTCTTAAATAAGATTATGTAGTTACTTTGAGTTGTAGTCTCACACCTTTGCCTGGCTTAAGTGCAGTGGCACGCAGGCTCACGGCCACCCCAGCATCTACCTTCTGGGCTCCAGCAATCCTTCCGCCTCAGCCTTCCGAGTAGCCGGAACTACAGATGCACGCTACCACGCCCGGCTATTTTCTGTTTTTTGTTGTAGACACGAGGTCTTGCCAAGTTGCCTGGGCTGATCTCATACCCGCGAATTTAGGCAATGCACTCACCTCGGCCTCCCAAAGTGCTGGGATTACAGGCTAGGCCACCGAGTCCTGCAAGATTATGTAGTATTAGGGACATTTTTCAAAATTTTGTTTTTTAAAAAGTAGAGATAGACTCTCACTATGTTGCCTAGGCTAGAGTACAGTGGCTGTTCAAAGGTGCAATCATAGCACACAATTTCAAACTCTTGGGCTCAAGAACTCCTTTAGCCTCAGCTTCCTGAATAGTTGAAACTGTGGGTGCATGCCACCGTGCCCAGCTTGCTTATTTTATTTTTAAATTTTAGGGACATTTAAATAAAATTCAAAAATACATCTGGGTTACTAAAAGATCCAAGCTTTTAAGTATTCTTCTCCCTTAATTTCAGAAGCCTCTTTTAGAGGTAGCTCTAAGTGAAGAAGAAACAGTTATCTGTTAGTTTCATCTGTTTCTCTTATTACATTTAAGTAAATGTGAATTAAATATTTTCATTTAAAAATAGCAAGCAAGGTGTGTATCCAGTTTTACAAAATTATTCCAGTATACTAAGCTATGTCTATGTGTTCATCTATCGATCTTCATATCTGAGTGTCTACATACAGATGTCAAGAAAGATGCCCACTGTTAACAATGATTACTTCTATATAGTAGGTTTTTGTTGATTGTTTTCTTTTTAGTGCTTTCCTATATTGCTTAAAATTTTAAAATAATGAATCATTAAATTTGCAAATAATAAAGTCATTACTTTCAAATATAAGAAAAAGGACAAAATTCATTTGGTAGCCACAATCTTTGCATTTATTTTTGCCAGTGGAAGGCCCCAGAGGAATTAGATAATGCATCTCATGTGCCCATTCTTGAATAATTAAATAAAAATGTCTGTAATATACATGGGTGTACACATGAGTCAAATAAATGATAGATAAGGTCTATCATTCATTTCTTCAACAGGGAATTCAGCACTTGGGTGTCACATATGTTCAATTTTCATCCTACCAGTTGGAAACAAGTTCTGAAATGTGCTGATAGAAGCAGAATACATGATTAGGAAAGGAAAAATAAAAGTAAACCTAGACTTTATGTAAAATGGAAAAATAAAAAATATATAAAACTATCCCTATGATGACCATTTTTCCATATTTATGAAGCAAAACTTTTAAAGTGCTACTTTTAGTGTTAAAAGCAAGTATATGAAGACACAGGCAAATTTTTTAATCAGAGTGCATATTCTTAGTAAGCTGTACAGTTTTCTGGAGAGCAACACCAAAATCCTCTTTCATTTCTGTTGTAGAAAGACTTATAAAATTTGGTAGGGGTCTTCAAGGTTAACATACATAAAAATGCAGGTCTAATTAAACCTCAAGAAAGCTAGTAAGGGTTAGATAACCATGATGAGAATAGTGCTAGTCTTGTCACTGCTTTTATTTAGAAGTTGGCTTATTTCACTAGTAAATTGATACCTCTTGGTATGCCCAAGAAGATTTCAAATAGAGATATATATTTTTTCTAACTGTGCTCTGTATCTTCATCTGGCCAAAATTATTTAAACCTTGTGGAAGATCTCCTATGTAGTGGCTATTATTTTGGCATGCCGGGTATTCATTCTCTCTTCCTCTAACAACCTGTCACTTTTTCCATGGGAAAAGGAACAGCTGATCTTCACAGTGGTGTTACTGGCTCTGGGTTCTGTGCCAGGGTTACACAAGGGGTGTTATTGCCAGCTGGGTGTGGCGTCTCCTCCAAGCCTAGTTTCCTAGCTCTCCTGGAGACAACTAATCATTTCCCTCCCTATTTAAACTAGATTTAGTGGGCCCAACGTTTGTCACTCAAAAGACAGTGTGATGCACTGCCCTCAAGGAACTTACAAACTCACTGGTAAGGGAGATTAGACAAGTCCAAAAATAATGTTAAGTGCTTTATTGGAGCTTCACATACTTAGGATTGTGTCTACACAGCACAAAGTGGAGTGGCAGTCTGGCAAGCATCCAGTTACTTTAACAAATTTGGCAGCCCATTGAATACATAAGGCCTCAAAGTCGATCATAAGATCTCTGGAGAAGGAAATTCTGCAGCTTCCACTGGTAACTTGCTGTGAGTTGCTTCATAGACCCTAGCAATGGAGAGAAGTGAAGTAGGTTTTCCCTCCATCTCTTTTGGTTCCCAAGGACCGTCTTTCTCAGCTCAAAGTGGGAAGTGTATTTTTTTTTTTTTTTACTAAATAATGACAAAGGTTTCAATACCACTTGCTTCTGGCTTTGTTTCATGGTGGGATTAATTTTAATTCCTTCTGTTTCCAAACCCTTCTGTGCTCCACAATGCATTTCATATGCATCTTTATTATTGAACAATTGTTGTTTATTGCAATTGTCTGTATCTGCATCTGTCTTCTTCAGGGCAGGAGCTGTAACATATTCATCTTCTAGCTCTGGATTCTCTACCCTATACACTTTTGCAATATTTGGTATTTTATATATCATAATTGCTAAAAATATATTTTTTAAAATTGTCCATGTGCCCACTTTGGTCCTGCCAGAAGGGACTGTATCCTATGCTCGGGTTAAAATGATAAAGTGAGAATGTTTGTCTCTATCTCTCCATTTTCTTAGACTCTTCCTGCCCCTGTTCCCCTCCCTATAGGCCTATCAATATCTTCTAGTCACTAGTGGATTAAGGCAGCTCTAAGTACTAATTAGCAGTGTTCTTAACATTACTCAACTACTAGTTTACTGATTGTTTTTTAAACTACACAAAATTTAATGTACTCTTCTGCATGTATGCTATATTTCACAATCAAAAGAAGAAAAATAACACACATTTAAAAAATATATCCATTCTTAGTTGGACTCAGTGGCTCCGCCTGTAATCCCGCGCTTTGGGAGGCTGAGGTGAATGGATTGCCTGAGCCCACAGGTTCGAGACCCTCCGGGGCAATTTGGCGAGTCCTCATCTCTACAATAAATCAAAAAATTAACTGGGCATGGTAGCACACTCCTATAGTTCCAGCTACTTGGAAGGCTGAGGCGGAAGGATCACCGGAGCCCAGCAGGTCGTGTCTGGACGACAGAGTGAGACTCCAACTCAAAAAAAAAACATGTTCATTCTTAAATATACTGGATTGTCTTCTGAATGAGAGATAAGACTGTGTCGATATGTTTTAAACTTCTAGAGGCTAGAGTGAGACACTGAGAGTATAGCACCAGATGACATAGAAAGCAGAGCTGTAAGATAGATTAGTCGAGAAGAGGCAGAAGTCAGCAAGGCCATTTAGGGATTCAATGGCCGTTGGTGAGAGATGATGAAGGCTTGAGACAGCAAAATCAGAAAAACACGAAACAGGTATCTAGGAAGAAAAAGGAAAGGGATTTAGTGACAGATGCAAAAGAGAAGGGACAAGACCAGAAATAGACTGTGAAGCCCTGGGAACAGAAATGATTTAAAAAAAAATTTGTTATAGGAAAATACACATGAAAAAACATTTTAATAATTTTTTTTTTTAATTGGAATCTCACTCTGTTTCCCAGGCTGGAGTTAATGGCACGCTCACAGTCACTGCTGTCTCGACCTGCTGGGCTCCGGCGATCCTTCTGTCTCAGCCTTCCAAGTAGCTGGAACTACAGGTATGTGCCACCGTGCCCGGGTAATTTTTTTTTTTTGAGTTGGAGTCTCACTCTGTTGCCCAGGCTGGAGTGCAGTGGCATGCTCACGGCCACCCCAGTGTCGACCTGCTGGACTCAGGGGATCCTTCTGCCTCAGTTTTCCAAGTAGCTGGAACTATAGGCATGAGCAACCATGCCCGGTTAATTTTTTGATTTATTATGGAGATGAGGTCTCACCATGTTGCTTAGGCTGGTCTCAAACCCATGGGCTCAGGCAATCTTCTCACTTCGGCCTCCCAAAGTGTGGGATTATAGGTGTGAGCCACCATACCCAGCCCTGTTTTATTTTAATTTTTTGTCTCACCATGTTGCCTAGACTGGTCTTGAACTCCTGTGCTCAAGTGATCCTCCTACTCCGGCCTCCCAAAGTGCTGAGATTACAGGCATGAGCCACTGCACCTGGCCAATAATTTTTATTGTACAATTCAGTGACATTAAGTATATTCACATTGTTGTGCAACCATCTAGTGCCAGTCAGAAATTTTTCATCACCCCAATCTGAAACTCTGTGCCTACCAAGCAACAACTCCCCATTACCTCCTCCCCCAGCACCTGGTAACCACTCTTCGACTTTCTGTCTATGAACTTGACTACTCTACATAACTCATATAAATGGAATTGTACAATATTCATCATTTTATGTCTGACTTAGCATAATGTTTTCAAAACAAGTGCTTGTGCTGTGTCTCACGTCTATCACAAGTCATTTAAAATAAAATCATAGTTTCAGAATGACACCAAACTGTGTATATGCTTAAGTAAAAATATCCTATTTCTTGGTATTCTGATTGCAAGCTTCTGGATAATTGAAGTCAAATTTTTCTCTCTGCATCTGGTGTGTGAATGCTATGTGAGTGGTGTGTGTGGTGGGGCTCTCTGATCACCTATTGGGAACCCCGCCACTAGCTCCAGTGGCCTTCCAACACCCAGAAACACTGCATTTCTAGATCGTTCTCAAATTCCACCCAGATTCAAATATATCTACCCAGTCTTCTATTCCTTTTGGCCTCTGTTCTGTGCTATTGGTTCAAGGATGGTGACAAGGGGTTGATGTACATTTCCCAGATAACGTATTTACATATTACCTATGGATTGAAAAAAAAAGACCCTTAAAAAAATAGACCCTAATGAGTCATTGAGATAATGTGAAAATTGTCTGACGAAGGCTGATGAAGGGAGAGGAGAGAAAAGTATGGCCAGGGCAGGCTCAGGACTCTCCCAGACCTCCTGTGCAGATGAGCTCCTTGGGTGGCCGTATGGCCTCAGCACATCTTGCTAGAAGTGAATAGTGCTTGAGTGTGGTGGGAAGTGGGGAGCACAAGAGGAGCTTCTCATAGCCCAGAATCCTAACTATTTGGGCTGGAAAGAGCCTTAGTGGTTTTCTAGTCTAGTCATGGAGCACAGGGTTGGAAGTCAGAGGGCATAGGTCCAAATTACTGTTTAGACAAATTATTTGACCTCTTCTGTGCTTCATATGGGGAAATGGGAAAAATGGCATCCATCACAAAAGGTTGTTATGGGGATTAAATAAAGCAATATATTAAAAGTATTTAAGGATAATTTCTGATATATAGCAAGCATTAAATCTATGTAAGTCATCCTTCATTTTAGTCTTTTTTTTTTTTCTTTTTGAGTCAGAGTCTCATTCTGTCACCCAGGCTGGAATGTAGTAGCACAATCATTGCTTACTGCAACCTCACCCTCCTGGGCTCAGGTGATCCTTCTGCCTCAGCCTCCTGAGTAGCTGGGACTACAGGTGCACGCCACCTTGCCAGACTAATTTTAAAACTTTTTTTTGTAGAGACAAGGTCTTGCTATGTTTCCTAGGCTAGTCTTGAACTCCTGGGCTCAAGCAATCCTCCTGCCTCGGCCTCCCAAAGTGCTGGGATTACAGATGTGAGCTACTGTGCCTAGCCTTTACTTTAGTCTTGAGGGGGGAAAAAAAAGGAGGGACAGAGATGTTGCCTAATGACTCAGTGTACAGCTAGAATTAAACATACAATAATTTAGACTTTTATGTGCCCATTAGCTCTCTCTGGGTTTCTTGAAGCCAGGAGGAAGGGAGAATCTCAGGTTATAATCAAGAATCTCTTTGTCCATATTTGAGGAAGAAAATGTCACCTGATGCCAAAAGCACTGCATTTATTTCTCAACAATAGAAAGGATGGACTCATACTTTACTTGTTCATGTCACAATTTTTTGTTTTGCTTTGTAAAAGACTCTGGTTAAAGTATAAATGGCCCTCAAGAGGGGTTATATATTAACCTGTGTTATTCATTGTCATTTAACAAATCACCGCAAAACTTAGTAGCTTAAAACAATAGAAATCATTTGTTAAACCTTCTGCAGGTCAGAAATTCTGGAGTGGCTTGACTGGGTTGTTCTGGCTCAGGTTCTGTCACGAGCTTATAGTCAGACATCAGCTGAGCTGTAATTGACAGGATGGATTTAAAGGATTTTTCCCCAAGATAGATCACTCACATGACTGGTAGATCACTTCTCTCTGGTCCTCTTTCTGGGGCTGCTAGAATATCCTCACAGCATGACTACTGGCTTCCTCCAAAACAAGCAATCCAAGAAACCAAGGTGGAAGTTGAGATGCTTATATGACCTAGCTGCTGAACTCACATACTATTGCTTTGGAAAGTTCTATCAGTCACAAAGACCTGCTCTGATTCTGTGTGGAAGGATCTGGACAAGAGTGTGAAAACCTAGAACTGAGGATCACTGGGGGCATCTTGGAGGTTGGCTATCACTCCCATCTTCAGCTCTAATCTTTGTTATGGGTTAACCCAGGAATAGGAGAAACATGGAGTGAACTGAGCTCTGGAGAACACTTGAACACAGTCCTGGTAGGGAAGGCAGAAAAAGTCAAAAGCAAGCTTTACCAATGAAAGGCAGCCTCTGAAGAAAGCAAAAGACCCCAGTACACACACTTGCCTGGTAAATATAGATAACACAATTCCTCTTTTAAGCAAATTGGGTACCACCTTGAAACTCTTGATATATTTCCTGGTAATCACTGTCACCTGATTGGGCCAGCAGTTTTAGTGGCTGTTGCTGTCCTTACCAAGGTACTGTGTGCAATAGCAATTTGTTCTCTTCATGCCTTAATATCTCCATCTTCAGAATGGGTTGGACAATATTAATTCATTGGCAGTTTGGAAAAACAGGTTTCTCATTACTAATATACAGTAAATTTATTTTTATGTTATTATTTTGCTTCAAAATGTTCATTAGTCTGTTTAAAAGATAGTGTAAAATCCTCCTAGATGCATTAATCAACACATTTACGTGCTCATTTTTCTTTTTAATTTTAGTTTTCACAAATGCCCATAGGCTACATCCATTACAGGGTAATGGACTGCAAAATCTTATTTAATTGCAATGAACATATTTACTGGAGTTATAGAAAAGGAAAAAATACATATTATGTGAACTTCTATCAGTTTAAAAGAATCAAAACAACCTTTGGTAATGGGCAAGAGAGTGCTTCCCTGTGCTCGCCTTCTCACTCCCTTCCTCCCTTCTCTCCTCACTCTAGCCCTGCAGATCTTGAGAAGACAGCAGACCCTGCGCCAAAGCATCTTCTGCACCCAGAAGGCCTTGAGATCCGTGGCTCAGAATTCTTGGGAGATGGATGTACCTAACACTCTCCTGGCTTGATAATTATAGAGGGCTTTTGAGATGCTCATCACCAGCAATTTCCAGAGCCTTCCTCCTCTGCAGATTGAGACTGCATAGCAGCTAGATTATGCTGGAGCACCCTGGGGCCATGAGCAGTCCCATGAGCTATGAATTTTTCTGGTGCATTCCCTATTCATCTCTAATGGTATGAGCATTTTTTGAGGTGACTAACTATGACCATACTCAAACCAATAGTCTTATTATGAATTTTGAATGGTCTTGTTTCAGTGGAATATTTTTCTCATAAGTTAAAAGGTAATAATTAGAAATAGATAAAACACAATCTAAGAGGGTTATTTCAAACTGAATTTTCCTGCTGTCTATTTCTGTTTCCTCGGGGATCCTATAAAAAATCCAAGGAAATTCTTTGCTGATTGGGACGATATTAGACTGCAGCATATGGTCCACACATGTCATTAGTATTCCTCTAAGGAAAAATGCAAGGGATTATATTTAGAATACAGGGTATGTGTTCAGTGGTTCGAGATGACCCAGGGGATTATTAGATTCTTCTTGTGGAATTTTCTAAAGTTAAAAGATGAATCCAGAATTCTGACTGTCTAGTGTGGACATTGGAGCCCATCTATAAGTTTTTGCAGGTGTGAGGCCTGCCAAACTTTCATAATTGTATAATATCTTAAAAGCTATTCATACTGCTCTTCAGAGAAGATTTTTTGAATTTCAGGGTTTCTCAGATACATTTTAGAGGAATAACTTGACACAGGTACCTTCCAAAGTAAAAAAAAAAAAAAAAAAAAAATTCATGAATGTTATGTGATTGGCTCCCAAATAAAATGAATTAAGCCTATAATAGCATTACTAGTTTTACATCTACCTTAAGTAGTTCTAAATTGCATTTATTCTAGTCCTGATGTTTTATCACATTGGTATTTACCACATATTTGATGGCAGAACTAGAAAATGGGTATCTTAGCTCATTTAAGTTGCCATAACAAAAAATGCCATAAACCGGGTGACTTGTAAACAACAGAAACTTAGGACTCATGGCTCTGGACCCTGGGAAGTCCAAGATCAAGGAGCTGGCACACTGGTGTCTGGTGAGAGTCCTCTTTCTCTTAGGTGGTGAAAGTAGCAAACAGGTGCCCTCAGGCCTTCCTTACAAGGGGACTAATCCCATTCACATGGGCTCTGCTCTCATAGTTTAATCACCTTCCAATGGTTTCATCTTTTAGTATTATTACATCAGTAATTAGGTTTCAATACATGAATTTTGGGGAACATAAACATTAAGACCATAGCAATGGAACATGATTTCTGATGAAATTCTGACACACATGGCCTGGTCCTTAACATTAGACTGATAAGCCAGGATTACTTGCTTCTTTGGTCCTTGGCCTTGGCCATTGTGACCATTTCAGAAACTCCATAGTCCCTTCTCTGTCTTCTGGTAAAATGTCCTATACTACAATATTGTTCTTGTTGTACATGGTTTTGACTTAAACCATTCAACTCCTGCAGAGTGTAAGGGCTTCCAACAAGCTATACTTGACCTTTTCACCTGAGTATCCTACTCTCAACTCAATAACCTCTGCCATTTCACCCCTCCAAGTTGCCTGACTACTGTCACTTGAGTGACACCTACTCTCACTTCTAGTCACTTAGGTGAGAACTGTGGAAAGTATTTTTTCTTGACTTTCTTACACTAACTTCTAAGTCCCTTTATTTTTCTCTCAGGTGTCTAGATTTGCTTTCCATTTTCCTCTTCTTTGACATCACATTTGAAGTTTTAATTACAGCTATTTTCCACAACTCACTGTCCTCATCCAATTCAGCCTCAATCCTGTTGCCAGTTCTTCAAGAACCATCTCTCTCTCAATTGTGGTACTGCCCTGGGCCTTAGGAATACTATGGCAAGCTTAAATTCTTTTATCTCACTCTCAAGGGCCCCCTCTAATAAGAATCTACTCACACACATTCAGCTTGAATTCCCACTATTGCCAAAATAAACCTTCTACCTCAGTCAGGTTAATTTTCCATTGTCTTTTATTAATATTGGGCTCTTACTTGGTTCTGTCTCTTTTTCAGGCATTTAAAAAAATTCTTGAAATATTCCTTTCCCAACTTTGTAAGTCCAAAAATTCAGACCTCTGATTACCCTAACTCACAGTAGTTTCTTCTTTCCCTGAACTTAAAACCAACAAAACAGATCAGAACCATAAAAATTATTCATATCTTTTGATCTAGTAATTCCATTTCTGGAACTGTATCCTAAGAAATGAACAATTAACAACTTAGAAAAAGCTCTTGTGCACATAGTTTTCCCTCTCAGCCAATATTATTGATGATAATGTTGAAGAATTAGAAACAAATTACATGTCCAATAATGGAAAGATAATTATCATACATTACTCTGAGGAAATTTTGAATGCACAAAATGAATATGATAAAGACTATGTGATTATGTGAAGTTTTTAAAAAATAAAAGGTTAACTCAAAAGAGAAACAGAATGTAAGATTGTATTTATATAAACACTTTAAATCAGTTCTTAATGGGCTAGTCTTAAACAGGCTTGATTATTTCCCTTTTTAGATGGTGAAAAAAGATCATTTGGCTGGGTGCAGTGGCTCAAGCCTGTAATCCCAGCACTTTGGGAGGCTAAGGCTAGAGTATTGCCTGAACCCGTGGGTTCGAGAACAGCCTGGGCAGCATGAGGAGACCTTGTCTCTACAATCAAAATTAAAAAAAAAAAATTAGCCGAGCATGGTAGTTTGCGCCTGTAGTTCCAGCTACTTGGAAAGCTGAGGTGGAAGGATTGCCAGAGCCCAGCAGGTCAACGCTGGGGTGGCCATGAGCGTGCCTGGGCGATGGAGTGAGACTCCAACTCAAAAGAAAAAAAAGATAATTTAGCAATAAAGACATTTCTGATCAAAGAATAACACATCCACAACAAGTTTTCCAGTAAATAAATTTGAGTTTTTGTCAAAAACTGGCCAGGCTTGGTGGCTCATGTCTGTTATCCCAGCAATTTGGGAGGCTGAGACAGGAATATTGATTGAGACCAGGAGTTCAAGATCAGCCTAGTAAATATAGCAAAACTTTGCTTCCACAAAATAATAAAAATAAAAAATAGTTTGTGATGGCACACACCTGTAGTCACAACTACTAGGGAGTCTGAGATGGGAGGATTGCTTGATCCGAGGGGTTTGATACTGCATAGTGAACTATGATTACCCAACTGCACTTCAGCCTGAGCAACAGAGTGAAACCCTGTCTCTAAAAATAAATAAATGCGGGGAGAAGGAAGCAATATCAATAAAGGTACCTGATTTCAAACCAGGTAAAGTAGGAACCAAAGGGAGGCCCAAACTTAACCTGTACGATGACCACTTGTATACCTAATCCTGAATTGCACCCCACACATTTAAAATAAAAATTTGAAAAAAATAAACTAATATCTCTTATGTACCTATAACAGTCTGGTTTCTTTATATGTCACTTAATACTTACAATATACCTAGTGAGGCATTTTATCCATGAGAAAACAGGCCCAGAGAAGTTAAATAATTTTTCTAGGATCACAGAGCTAGGAAATGATGGGTTCAGAATGTCCACTTGATTCTGCTGTGTGATAACCAGAATATGAAACAAATTATAACTTATCTTCACTCCTAGTAAAATGTCCGTTGTTGAGAACTTGATTATTAATTAGTGCACCCACTAGAAGCCCTTAAAAGTAGGGGACAAGAGAAAGAGATAAAGAAAGAAGAGTTAGAATTATTCATGCAGACTTTATCCTAAGGATTAGTCAGAAACATCAGAAACGTTATGATAAAGGGTGCCTAGACAGGGTGCTCAGGTTCACCATTTTTAGGTTAAGGTTTATGATTCAGATGTGATGTTAAAACTGTGTGAACATGCCGGGCTCGGTGGCTTAGCCTGTAATCCCGCGCCTTTGGGAGGCTGAGGTGAGTGGATTGCCTGAGCCCGCGGGTTCGAGGCCCGCCTGGGCAAGTGAGACCTCATCTCTACAATAAATCAAAAAAATTAGCCGGGTGTGGTAGCGCGCGCCTGTAGTTCCAGCTACTTGGAAGGCTGAGGCGGAAGGATCGCCGGAGCCCAGCAGGTCGAGGCTGTGGTGGCCGGGAGCAGCCACTGCACTCCAGTCTGGGTGACAGAGTGAGACTCCAACTCAAAAACAAAACAAAACAAAACAAAAACTGTGTGAACATTTGAGTGATTTGATTAGGATGCAACCTATCCTCACAACCAGAGAAGATTGGATGTTACCATCTTTCTGTAGACCAGCAACTCAGTTTGGTACTTCATGACACTTTGGTTTTAAGTCATCTAGCTCCCAAGGTAGTTGGTCTGTTTCTAGAAGTGAATAGCCATCTTCCATGCATGAATCACAAGAAGTAGTGGAGTTTTGACAATCTCTGACTGCATATAATACTCTGATTTGCAAAGAATCTTGTAAAAATAATGTTGGCAAAATGCTAATTTTACTGAATTCATAGAACTGGCAGCCACCCAGGAAAGAGCATTCAGAGATCCATGCATTTTCCTCTGGGATTTAAAAGCATCAATTTTTGATTGAAGAGAACAGGTGAGAAGTTGTTGATCCTCTTTCACGCAATTCAAGCTGTAAGGGATGACCTAGGCTGGGTAGTACAGTGCTAGTAAAAATTTGTGTCTCATGGTAATTCAGTCAACCTTTGTCTCCATCTAAAATGTACTGTAGTCTTCAGAGCTGACTGACAAATAATGCCATTAATCAAAGAGATAAAGTTGTTTATGCATAAGAGAGCTCAAAATTTATTTCATATTGTTGTGGGCAGAAAAAAGCTTGGTGGTCAATTTAGTCACTCACCAAGCACCAACAGATAATTCTCAGAACAGTCCATGAATGAACTGGAGCAAATGTTCTTGGACAGCCCTTTCTTGTTAGAGTGACCAAGATGGGCAAGGAAGCAGTGGATATCTGTTGTGTGAGACCGGGGTCAAGGTAAGAAGGCAGCACTGAAGCTCACATACAGTCAACTTTCATCAAAGAAAAGGGAAACAGAACTGCCTTTCCTTCCCCTGTGCGTAATTCAGGCTTCCTGTTGCAGTGTGTGACTTCTTTTTGCTCTTAAGTCTCTTAAGCTGGATGGCAAGGTAGTGGAGAAAACTTAACTTCCCAAAAATGGCCCTAGATTTTGTATCACCCTTGAGGGAGGCAATACACTGGTTAAAACTGGTCGTTTTTTGAAAATATTCCCTTGGCACAAAGTGATAGATACAGCCAAAGTTTGGGAGTGCCCATGTCCACCAGCGTGTCTTAGCACTGTTACCAACAGCTTGTTAAATAATTCAGTTGTGAGGTATTTGCTAATGTGGTATTAAAATCTTAGACAATGTTTTAAAAATGAACTACCGTTTTAAAAATTGAATTTGAAACAGTTTTTTTAAAAAAAGAATTTCTTCTTAATGGAAACACCATTCATATCTACTCACGTGTCTGCAATTATTTTTTATTATACTTGAACAATTTATAAATCCTGTCTAAGAGATGCCTGTATTTTAGAGAGACTTATCAATGCTATCATTTTAAAGATTTTGTTTTATGTTTTTTTTGAGTTGGAGTCTCATTCTGTCACCCAGGCTGGAGTGCAGTGGCACTCTCATAGCCACCCCAGCATTGACCTGGGTTCCAGCAATCCTTCTACCTCAGCCTTCCAAGTAGCTGGAACTACAGGCATGCGCTACCACGCCCGGCTAATTTTTTGATTTATTGTAGAGACAACGACTTACCATGTTGCCCAGGCTGATGTCAAAACCGCAGGCTCAGGCAATCCGCTTGCCTCAGTCCCGCAAAGTGCTGGAATTACATGTTATTTTAAATGAAGGATATCTTTAAGGTACAGTTCTTGATGTGAGCAGCTTCAAGGAAAAGGAAATGTTAAAATTAGCAAAAGCTCATGGAGTTACTAAACATTTGCCAGTCCTTCTATCTGAAAACCTTAACTTCACGGTAGAGAAGAGAGGACCATTGAAAATATTTTTAAGACTATCTAAAGTTTATTTTTCTACAGAAATTTTTTAAAAGGTGGATTCTAAATTTGTTTTGAGAATTCTACTCATTTGGCTGATTTTCAGGCTAGAAAATCAACTCAAATGTGTTCTTATGTTTTCTCAAAAATAATTGACCACTTAACCTTTGATGTATAGTGCATGAGCAAAGTATAGGTTATATGCCTAAGTATGCTATTTAGAGACTTTATTATGAAAAAATTTTGGTTTGTTCTGTAATATTGGTTGAAACATTGAATGATGCTATTTTTAATAAAGAAATGACTTTTGGCCATCATTTAAATTTCCCCCTCACTAGATGTAAGCAGCATCTGATGACTTTCTTAAGACTGTGAAGAAAAAACCCTATTATTCTATCAGTGACCTTTGGCAAGCACCTGCTCTCTTGAACTGTTCTTGTCTCTGGAGTGTTTGACTAAGGTTTCTTCTGGTCAAGTCATTGACAATCCAAATGTCAAACAACAGGGTGGCTATTTTTCATCTCAAGATAAGCGTTTCTCCAATACCATAATCAATTAGTCTCATTCACATTACAACACACCTCTCCATGTATTTTTATGTCATACCATGATCTGTATAGTCCTATTACCTTCTTTAAGAAACCTCTTTATTTAGATTTCAGGCTATTAGAGCACATAATCAATCCAAACACACCTCAGGTATGACCTATGTGTATTGACATTTTCATTATACCAATACATCCTACAAAGGTGGTATTATTATTATTATTTTAATCTCTGTTCTCAAGAAGATGAACTGAAGTCTTTCATAGAAAATGCCACCTACTTGATAATAATAAAGTTCTGGTAATGGTCTTTTTATGGAAGCAAAAAATTTTTTTACATTTCCTTAGGATTTTTTTTTTCTCTTGAAGACAAGATATTTCATGAAATGCTGTATAAGAAAAATTCTAAATTTGCTATCTTTTTCCTAGAAAGGCACTGAAGATGCCATACTTTCTTCTAAAGAAAAGTCTAACATGAAAACCTTAGGAGCATTTTTTTTTGAGTCAGAATCTCTGTCACCCAGGCTGGAGTGCAGTGCCACACTCACAGCTATTGCAGCCTCGACCTGTTGGGCTCAGGCGATCCTTCCGCCTCAGCCTTCCAAGTAGCTGGAACTATAAGTGCACGCCACCACACCTAGTTAATTTTTTGATTTATTGTAGAGATGAGGTCTTACCAACTTGCCCGGGCTGGTCTCGAGTCCCTGGACTCAGGCAACCCTCCCCTTTGGCCTCCCAAAGTGCTTGGGTTTGAGCCACTGCAACTGGCCAGGAATATGTTTTGAGGCGAATTCTCAGAGCATCACTTTTGGAAAATTTTGACTACTCTCTGGGGATGTGCAGATACAGCTATAACCACCGCTTCAAATGCAGCCTGATTTAAAATATGACCTACTATATTTTTAAGATGATTGTTAATGGTAACATCAACTACATCTACCCAAGCTTTGAAATTATTTTTCATTACAGTTGGGCAATTTATAAATCCTGTCCAAGAAGTACCTACATTTTAGAGAAGTCTGAATACGATTGTTTTAGAAATCTCTTTATTTGAAATTAATGGAATTTTAAAAGACTCTGAGAATGTTACTTGGTAGCTCAGAATGCTTACACTTTTGAATTTAAACAGTTTCAAATCATTTTTGGAAGAGCAATAAAAATATATCACTAATATGTATGTGTGTGTCTGTGCATAGTAAGAGAGAAAAATAGCTCCGTGTCCATGTCTTTTTATAACATTAGTCAGAAACTTGGATTATTTAACACATTCACAGCAGCTGGCTTAAAATAAAAACAAAATACTTTCTTACATTTGAAAATGAAACAGCAATTTCAGTAAGCATTATAAATAGAATAATCTTCATTGATTAATTGGTTTATTAATTCTTTCTTTCCTATGATGAGCCAGTGACAAGCACCTATTCTGGGCCAGGTATTGTACAAGGCACTGGAGATACAAAGATAAATGACAATCTGTGCCCTCCTGGAGATTTTTTCCTCCTAGAGTTTTAATGTTTAATTTCATCTGTGCTTTTATTAGGAAAGAAAGTCAAAGGAGGAGAAGAGGAAAATGATTGTCTAAAAAAGGAATAGAAGCTTGAGTCAAGCTATTCAGTTTCCTTGGGAGGTTGAGAACCTACATTATTATAATGGTCTCACTTCCTTACTTTTCCAACTGAAATAAAACATACACACCCCTTTTCTTTCTCGTCAAGGATTAATAACAAAGACAGGTGTATGGGATCTGAAGTTAGATGGGCAGCATGTTGATCCAACTAGATTGTACCTTTCTTTAACTTATGTAAATAGCCTTTCTTTTCTTTCTTTTTTCTTTTCTTTTTTTTTTTTGAATCGGAGTCTCACTCTGTCACCCAGGCTGGAGTGCAGTGGCACGCTCACAGCTACAGCAGCCTCGACCTGTTGGGCTCAGGCGGTGCTTCACCTCAGCCTTCCAAGTAGCTGGAACTACAGGCACGTGCCACCATGCCCAGTTAATTTTTTTGATCTTTATAGTAGAGAAGAGGTCTCGCCAAGTTGCCCAGTCTGGTCTGAACCCGTGGGCTCAGGCAATCCCAAAGCGCTGGGATTATAGGCGTGAGCCACTGTGCCCAGCCAGTCGCCTTTCTATATATTTGGTTTCCTTGTCACAGAATGAGAAAAATATCAGCTGGTCCTTGTTAAAGGCTGTTTCTTTCCCGTCCTTCTAGTCCCTTCTTTTCCCTTCAAGTGCTGAATATCATTGATCAAAAAATGACGCTCTAAGCAAAAAATGAAAAATAACTGAAATCTGGTTGGGAGCAATGGCTCATGCCTGTAATCTCAGCACTTTGGGGGACTAAGGAGGGAGGATTGCTTAAGCCTACGAGTTTGAGACCAGCTTAGGCAACATAGTGAGACACCTGTCTCTACAAAAATAAAATAAAATAAAAAATTTAAAGAACTAGCCAGGCGCAGGTGCCTGTCTGTAGTCCTCACTACTCTAGAAGCTGAAGCGGAAGGATCTCTTGAGCCCAGGATGTGGAGGCTGTGGTGAGCTGTGACTGCACCACTGCACTCCAGCCTGGGAGACTGAGTGAGACCTCAACTCAAAAAAAATTTTTTTTTTAAACCTGAAACTGGTAATTGTATCTTTCAAATTATGTAGCAAATTGCTTATCTTATGTTTACTAAGATGCTGGAGTGAAACTGATGTCAGGGCCTCCTAATCCCTTGGTCTGGCTGTGCATTTTGGGTACTGATCCCATACTAAATATAGCAAGTCTTGCTCCTTGGGTCAATATAATTTCTAATCCCTAGGTTGAATGAATAAACCTTCCCAGACAGGATTTAATTCACAAATGCATTTAGGTAGACATTGAATATATCTAACAGCATACCATCAAGTAAAAACAGGTCATCAGCATTAGCTCAGCTAACTACAAATAAACTTGCATTAGGAAGCCAGCGATCTCACCAATAAATCCTGCTGGGGATTGACTAAACATAACTGTTAATTGAAAAAAAATTTTAAATAGAGTATTATGGATATATTCTCCCACTGATAGTTGCACATAATTCCCCTAAGTGTTAATGGACACTGAGCAAGTACATCATCGGAAGAATATAACATCCACCTTTGTCTGCCAGGCTTCCATTTCACAGACTCTTGAAAAGGGGGGCAGAAAAGGAAAAAAAATCTCATGGAATTTTCAAAGCTAAGCAAGAGGAGTCCATCTCTATACACTTACTAGTCTACCACACCATAGCCTTAGTTTTAAAATGGCTGAACTATTTGTAATCACAGGTTCCCATCTCTGGAGGAATGAATTTTACTCTTTATCGTTCTGGAGTATATTAATGTGATTTCATCTAATTTATCCTATAAAGGACAAACTTTGAAAAGTCAGGCCTCTCTGATTTACATGGATACTAAAGGATAGTAAATCTTCTTCTTTTTTTTTGGCCCTGGACAAAAATACCTCTGAGTTTCTGAACTGAAAGAAAGCTGAGAACAGGCTTTGTGCTCTCAGACTGTTAGTAGAAGCTAAATATCTTTGTTTCTCCATTCATTGTCGTCGAATTAAACAAGCCTGTATTTTTCAGTTTCTCCACTAACTGAAATCAATTTCTGCAGTGGATGAAAGTTACTATCACAACTCAGTGTGAAAAGTCAATGAGAAATTCAAGACTGCTGTTTCTGAGACCACTTCTAATGATCTCAATGGCAGGCTTAGACAGCTTTCACAGTATTCCTATAAGAAAATAGAAGCCAAGTCTAAACCAATCCTTCTATTTCCGTGCAACCTCTCACAATAAAACAATCATTCAATCTGAGACTGAATAAGCTACACTTTAGCAATTTGTTTGGCTTATGGCTTATATTGTTTTCTACAACTGTCTTCTCAAATTACCATAAACTTTGTAGTTAAAAACATCCCCAATTTTTTATCTTATAAGTCTGGAGGTCAGAGTCTGACTTGGGTGTCTCTGGGCTGCATTCAAGGTGTTGGCAGGGCTACGCTCCTTTCTAGAGGTTCTAGGAAGAATCTGTTTTCTTGCCTTTCAGTTTGTAGACACACTGTATCCCTTGGTCCATGGTCCCCTTCCATCTTCAAAGGCAGCAACAGTTGGGTGAGTGTCGCATCACATTACTGGGACACTGATCTTCTTTAGCCTTCCACTTCTGCTTTTAAGGATCCTTGTGATTCTTGGATAATTCAGAATAATCTCCCTATTTTAAGGTCAGCTGATTAGTAGCCATAATTCTATCTACAACTGAATTCCCCTTTACCCTGTAATATAACATATTCATAAATTCTGAGGATTAGGACATGAACATATTTGCCTTCCACATGACTGAAAAAAAAACTTCCCATGTTTCCGTTAAACAACAACAAAAAAAGCAATAGATTTCTCTTTTTCAGGAGAGTAAAATAAAAATCCTTTTCAAGTTGTAAAGATTTGTCATTTGATATGAGGAATGGCAGTAACTGTTTTTGAATCACAAACTCCAAGTGAGCCTTTTCTAGCTAGGGAAGAGTTCCCAGATTTGTGACAGCCACAGAAGTAACTGGAATAGAGTTCTGAGTCCTCTGGGGGTTCACCTCATGCTTCAAACAGTAAACTGGGGTAAACAATTACTTTCTTGCAGGTGTCTGCAGGGAGCGGTTTAAAGATGTATCATTCTAATCTGACCTGGGCTGAAGGGAGAGGAATGAGTTTCCTCTTTTCTCAAAGCTTTCATTGTAATTTTCTGTTCGAGATGTGAAGACACTAACTATCCCCACAAACCCTAGATTGACAACTTTGCAGATAGTGGCTTGTATTGGCGACTGAGGATAATGAAATACTATCATCCCATAATCGACGCATCATTTTCTTTTTCTTTCTGGCCATGCGGGGTGAAGGGGTAATCTTTATTTCTCCTTTTCCCTCCCCTTCCTCCCTGCATATGACTGGTCTGCCAGGAATACTCAGTATCTCCCAATGAAAAGGTATAAGTTACCATTCTGTAAAATGTGTGCAGCTTTTATAGCAGAATACCATGTAGCTGTGACATTGACTAACTGGGCTTGGCTAGGGCTGTCTTTCTCTGTTGCCTTTTCATTCTCCCTGGATCCTCTGAACGTATAATACAAAGGGTCTTTTCCAAGACAAAAGATTCAAAGACATGTTGGTCAAGGACAAAACATAATGAAATCCTTTAGGATTTGGGGAGGAAATCATTCTATTCTTAGTTACCAGTAGCAGCCTGTTTCTGTACTCTTCCACGCCTCTGCCTCTGCCTCCACTCCAGCCCTTTCAGAAACAACCCCAAGAGGCCTCTCAACATGCCTAGAAGCATAAACTTTTCGATATACTTAGATGCTTTTGATTGTGCTAAAGGGAGTTGCTAAATCCTATTCCCAAAGAATAATGGGTCATGAGCTGATTTTGGACCTTGTTGGATGATCAAAGAAAAGAGGAGCTTTTATCCCATAAGTCCTGTGTTACAATGACAATTGTGGTGGGCAGTCTTTAAGATGTGATCCCCAATTCCTTGAGTGTGGGCTGGACCTAGTCACTTGCTTCTAACCAACAGAATAAGGCAAAAGTAATGAGATTTTGGGTCAGAAATTAGGCTACAAAAAGTCTCTGGCTTCCATCATGCTTTCCCTCGATTGCTTTCTCATGTGTTTGCTCTGATAGAAAACAGCTGCCATGTTTGGAGCTGCCCTATGAGGAGGCCACCTGGCAAAGAACTGAGGTAGGCTTCTAGGCGACAGCCAGGGAGGAGCCCAGGTCCTCAATGTGACAATGGCAGAGAAACTGAATCTTGTCAACAACCATTAGAGTGAGCCTGGAAGTGAATCTTCCCTTGGTCGAGCCTTGAGCCAACTGCAGTCTTGAGATTGAGGGATCTGGCAAATCTGTGCCTGAATTCCACCCACAAAATTTATGAGAAAATAAATGTTGTTGTCTTAAGCTTCTAAGTTTTGCGATAATTTGTTCCATGGTAATAGATAACCAACACAACAATGATATGGCATTACAGAAAGTTTGGAAAACAGAGGGGGAAAAAATAACTCATAATTCTACCACTTAACCACAAACACTGCTTTAGTTTTTGCATGTTTTATTTCGGTCTGCACACATATATATTCCCACATATATTTATATTGCTGATAAGCCAAATATGAATAAAATTTTGCATCCTATTTTTATATAACATTAAGCCCTAAGTATTTCCATGTTGCTATAAAAATTGTCATAATTATAATTTTTAATGGTTGAATAATATTCTCTCAAGTTAAAGTACTATAAAATAGCTAATTCCCTCATTCTCTTTGGGCATTTCAGTTACATCCTATATTTTATTTGCAATTAAAAATAACATAGCAATCAGCATCTTTGCTTATGTGATACTGTCTTTTTTATCCACTTTCATTTTTCCCATGCCATTCTCTTCTTTGGGCACAATACTCAACTGCTGAAATAACTCCTCAGATAATCCTGGTCAATGGATGTCAAATTTGAAACATATCATGTCTAAAGCTATCTTTGTTTTTCCTCTTCATTAAATATTGACTTAAATGACCATTCATTTTTTATTGGAAATTGCCATGTCCAAATACATGGCAATATCAAATTTAAGAAAAATTCAATTTCCCCAGTAAGAAGATAGCTTAAAAGTTTTTAGCCAACTTGAACATACAGTTTTATATAGGGAAATAAAATCAGTAATATATATTTATGATATTTAATGTTGTCAATTTTGTAACATAAGAATTTAAAATAACCTTACAAAAATCACTTTTTTAGTTGGAAAGACTGCCTTTTTTGTTCATATTGAATCTGAAAAATATTTTTATATTGTAGTAAAATGTACATAACAAATGTTATCATTTTAACCATTTTAAATTTAATTTATAATATTCTTAGTCTTTTTTACTTTTAATTAAAATAAATTTTATTGATTACACTAAAATTTTGAGGATGCAAATGATTCTCTGCAAGGAAACTGAGTTTAAAATGGACAGCAGCCCTTAGACTGGTCAACTTCACTTGATATTTATACCATCCTTTCCATCTAGATTCCCTCAAATTAAAATTAAAGAGTTATGTCAGTTAAGAAGTATAACTGCATTTATACATTTTTTCAAAGCTTTTATTTTTATGTAGTTATCTATTTTATATCTTAATTTTTATTCCTGCCAACAGGTCCATCTCATATTCATAGTAGTTTGCTCATGAGCTTGGTCTTATCGTCAATTTTAGGTCAGTGGAACTTCTTCCCTCACTTGTGTCTGCAAGGCACTAGGTGACGAAATCCCTGTGCTACTGGACTAAGTTCTTAACTGCTCTTGTAGATCCATTTGGATACATACCTCCCCACAGATTTTATTCGCTGGTGACTATAACTCATTTGTCCATCAAGTTCTCACCTTGTCCACTGGTTTAGAAGGACACCAGTTGTCTTCCAGCTTATAACTTTGGCATCTCCTACCTCTAGCAATTCCTTCAATGGCGATCACAGGAAATGCTCTCCCAAGCTCTGCTTAGGAAGGGAGATGATGCATCCATCAGACTTGTTCCAAGCTTGAGGTAGAATCCAGATGCCCTATTCCTAGCAAAAAATATATATATATATATTTTTTTTTGCTAAGTAAGTATTGATTTGTGGAAGCTTGTGGGGTAGATAGAATCAGAAGCCAACCTATAGGTGTGTTTAGTGCTAAATGCTTTAGATAAAGTCAAAGTGTTAGCTGAATAAAAATATGCATTGACAGAAAAGTAATAATATTTTCAGTTATTACTTCAAAATTTGCAACTGTTGTGCTGTTTAAATCATTTTTATAATTAAGATGAATGAACTGGAACTGTGAAAAACATAATTTTCCTTCAAAACTCTCTAGCAGAAGGAGCTATAATTTTCAAGGCAGAGAAAAAAGTGTAAGTGTTAAGACTGGGGTTAGTTAGACAGAATGAACCAGGGATCTATAATAAGATGTTGTCAGTTAGAATGAGTTCTAGCTGCAAGTAACAGAGACACAAAATAACAGTGGCTTTAACAAAATAGGGCTTTATTTTTCTTTCATGAAAAGTCTAGAAGTAGGCAGTCATCAGGGCGTCAGGCACTTTCTGCTGTTCTGTTTTACTGTCTTTAGCATTCCATCTCATGGTCCAAAGAGGCCGCTGGAGTTCTCTGGTGGTCACATTTGCGTTTCAGCCAAAGTAAAAGAAGGATATTCTATACATGTGGCAGGGCAGCTTTGTATCAGGTGACTCCATGCCCAGCTGAGAATCAGAAGTACTATTGAAAGGAAGAAGAAAAGAATAGATGTTGAGAAATAGATAAATGTGACATAACTTGGAACTATTGGAGATAAAGTATCCACAAGCATTTCATGAAAACAAGTCCCCCCACATTTTTGTTTTTCGACATTAAATAAATTTTAAATGTACATTAAATCAAGCTCAAGAACATTTTCATAATAAAATCAAAAGCACGACTCTCATGAGCCTAGTATTAGAAGCACAAGTTATTACTTGTAAGGTAGGTATTAAGAATGAAGAGGTCAGGCTCGGTGGCTTAGTCTGTAATCCCAGCACTTTGGGAGGCCGAGGAGAGTGGATTGCCTGAGCCCGCGGGTTCGAGACCAGCCCGGGAAACTTGGTGAGACCTGTCTCTACAATAAATCAAAAATTAGCGTGGCATGGGTAGCGTGCACCTGTAGTTCCGGCTACTTGGAAGTCTGAGGCGGAAGGATCGCCGGAGCCCAGCAGGTTGAGGCTGCGGTGGCCAGGAGCATGCCACCGCACTCCAGGCTGGGTGATGGAGTGATACTCCAACTAAAAAAAAAAAAAGAAGAGTGAGCCAATGTTGAAAACAAAGGACCTCAGAGACTTGTGGATAAATGGACTCTGGAAGTGTAACAGCAGCCTGTCACAACTTGAGGAATGATTTTGATCATTGTCAGTGAAGTTACTCTGAATCACAGATTTGGGACTTGGGGAGTTTTATTTTGGCCAGATTCTTCTAAACAGCATTTCTGTGCTTGGCTTTAAAAATCAGGGAAACTGAAATTTCCACTCAAAAGAACAGTTTTTTTTTCAAAGGCGCATTTCTTCCTCCAAAATGAGTCAGTTTCAATCCCTTCTTGCCATTTCCTGAAGCAATAATATATTTAACCAGTGATGCTCTAAGTTAACTTAATGTATTTAACTCGCTATTAGGAAGTGATTTATGTGTGATAAAAAAATTGAGTCGCTAGTTTGTGTGAACAACAAAAACAAAAGAACTTTCCCCATGAACCACCAGTTCATTTGCTATCACATTTTGGCCTCTCTTATTCCCTCTAGAGGCCCATTAGGCCTAAACCACTTGAGAGTGGGACTCTTTCCGTTACACTGGGTTTCCCAAGTGCCTAGCACAGTGGTTCTCATAAAGCTGGCTCTCAATAAATATTTGTTGAAATAATCTGAAAAAGGTTCATCAGAGGCAATAACAGAAAAGCACATAATAAAAATGAATAACACAGCTTTTGTCTAGCCTTGAGTCATTTTTAGTAGCTCTAAGAGAGAAGAAAATCTGCAGTGAGATGGCACTGGGAAGTCCTGGGCTTTTGTAAAGAAGTGATGAAGGAAAAATATTTATTTGACAACTACTCTTCAGTGTGAAAAATCCACAGCTGTAAACCACAATGAAGCAAAGAAAACATAATCTTTACGAGCCTAAGCATTTTACCATACCAGATTTCAGGGCACATGATTATTCCTTTTGCTACTTCTGTTTGCCAGTTCTGGCATTTGCCAAAATAAAGATAATCCTTTCTCCAGCCAAACCTCAGCTGCAAGGGTGAACTAATGACTTCAGAATGGAAGACAGATGCTTCCTGCAGGAGGATTCTTGGGGCAGACAAAGAACATGCAACCAGGACTGGCTACAGTGTTTGTGAGGCCAAGTGCAAAACGAAAACATAGAGCCCCTTGTTTAAAAATCAGGGGAAAAGTACCATTAAAGGTACTAAAACATAAAGCTTTTTTCTTTCTCCCATTACCTTTCTCTTGACTTGTTATGGTTGTTTTTCTTTGTTATTTAACACTGCTCTAAGTGATGAAAAATTAAAGATGAAATTATTGGCATGATTTTTTTTACCATTTATCTTTATATTGTGGAATACCAGTTCTTAAATGCAAATATGAGAACATTTAACTTGTATGTGAAATCACTGAAATAACACAATTTGTAGTTTGTACATGCTTATGTATTTTGTTCTTGCCAGAACACTGGAAAGGATGCAAAAAACTGTTAACGGTTTTCAATTTTTTGATACATGCCTATTCTACCAACAGCCTATGGAAGCTCCCATAAAATGTTTATGGATTTGCTTTGAGTTAAGCCAGGTGCACTGGACTTCTATATCTATGTCACATTAGGAATACCACATGCACACAGGGTGACGAGGAACCCTAGACACACATATTGTGTGTATTTGTTTACACACAAGCACCACTGTCTCTGTCTCAGTGTTTGTGGGTGAACAGATACACACAATATGTGTGTCTAGGGTTCCTCGTCACCCTGTGTGCATGTGGTATTCCTAGTATAGCATGGATATAAAAGACATAATTAATGGTTCACGCCTGTAATCCCATCACTTTGTAATCCCAGACTTCATTTACTAAACACAAATTCCAGATAAAATTATTATGAATTTCAAGATGGTGACTGTGGAGCATTAAGCCTTCTGACCACGGGCCCCTGTGGGACTGTGTAGGTCACATGTGTTCAAAACCAGCCCTGTATGTAATCAAGGTAAGAGTTAACTTTCTTACTCTTTTTCAGTAATTTGAAAAATTGGTAATCACTGGAAGAGCACAAACATAATAAGCTCATGCTAATGAGGGGGCATTAAAAATAGACATAATTAACGGTTCACACCTGTAATCCCAGCACTTTGGGAAGCTGAGGCGGGAGGATGGCTTGAGCCCAGGAGTTCAAGACTAGCCTGGATAACATGGTGGGACCTCATCTCTACAAAAATCAAATTGGCTGGAAGTGGTGGAGCGTGCCTGCATTCTCAGCTACTCAGGAGCACCTTAGCACAGGAGGTCGAGACCGTGATGTTGCCACTGCACTCTAGCTTACACTCTAGCTTAGACAATAGAGTGAGACCCTGGATCCAAAAATGAAATAAAAACAGTTTTAAAATAAAGGCTAAAAATTACAGAGAGGCGATATAAAAGAGCCACTCCCATAAGTTTCTCCAATACTAGATAATTTTAATATATTTTGAAACTTTTGTAACATATCTCTATAACATACATGTTTTACTCTTAATTCAGGCAGGTGACACAAGGATAAGCAAAGATACCAATCTTATTTTTCTGTTTTCACACTCTAAAATTGTGTTTACATGTTTGATGTGAGACAGCAACATAATAGTCCCAACGGAAAATGTTTTATGCAATTTCAACTTGAAGGGTTTAAAGAAACAATGATAAATAAACCATTAATTTGTTTTCATTTTAATGTACCTTCTTGAATATTAGGGTGAAAAAGTACAGGTATAATTTTAAATGATCAATAAAAATATAAATCACTATATTAGAATGATATGGAAAATCATGACGAAAGGGCTATGATTAAGCTGTGTACCTTCTTTGTGAATATAAAAGTGTTCTTGCAAAATAAAGATGTATTATACATTCACCAATAATTGTTTATAATAAAATTAATCAAAAGCCAGATCACCCTTGTGCTTAATCAAATATTTCTCTGAAATAACTTTCCCAGGCTGTGCATGGTGGTTCATGTTTGTAATCCCAGACCTTTGGGAGACCGAGATGAGATGATTGCTCGAGCCCAGGAGTTCGAGACCAGTCTGGACAATATAGTGAGACCTTGTCTTTACAAAAAAATGCAAAAATTAGTCAGGTGTGGTGGCACATGCCTGTAGTCCCAGCTATTTGGGAGGCCGAAGCAGAAGGATCACCTGAATCCAGGAGATTGAGGCTACAGTGAACAGTGATGGTGCCACTGCACTCCAACCTGGATGACAGAATGAGATTCCAACTCAAAAACAAAACAAACAAATAAAAAAACCCTCCAAAAACATAAAAGTAAAAACTTTTCCAACACACACACACACACACACACACACACACACACACACACCCCTCACAATTATGCATTAAACATTTCTGAAAGAAAGGACACTCAAGAATGTGTTAAGTGGTCCCACACCTCTGAGAGTAAGACTAAATATTCAAAGAGAGAGAGCACTTTTACTTTTTGCTTTTTCTTCATCTTCTGTACTGTTTGGATTTCTTTGCCATGAACATGATTTTATTTTAATAATTAAAAATCTGACTAATTATAAACATCTGGTTTCAAAAGGCTAGTTAAAAAGTTATTCAGTGAGTACACACTAAAATACATACTACAATCTACAGCACACATTGTACATACGTATCCCTACCATTCTTTTATTTCATCCTTTACATTTTTGATTTAAAAATTTTTTATTGTAAATTGACAAATTATAGTTGCATGTATTCATAGGGATACAAAGTGATTTTATGACTTATAAATACAATGTGAAATTATTAAATCAAGCTAATGAACATATCCATCATCTCAAATACTTATTTTTTGGTAGTGAGAATATTTGAAACTTACTCATTGATTTTGAAATGCACAATACAGTATTATTAACCAGATTTACCATACTGTGCAATAGAGCTCAAAAAGAAAAACTTATTCTTCCTGTCTAGTTGAGGCTTTATACCCTTTGACCATCACCTTCCCATTTTCCCACCCCCAGCCTCTGATAATCAACATTCTACTCTCTGCTTCTATGAGTTCAATTGTTTTAAATTCCATAAATAAGTGAGAACATACGGTATTTATCTTTCTGTGCTTTGCTTGTTTCACTTAGCATGTTCTCCAATTCCATCCATGTTGCAGCACATGACAGACTTTCTTTCTTTTTAAAGTCTGAATAGTACTCCATTTTATATATATCACATTTTATATGTATATATCCATCACATTTTCTTTATCCATTCATCTGTTGATGGACACTTAGGTTGATTTTATAACTTGACTATTGGGAATAGTGTTGCAGCGAACAGCAGAGTGCAGACATCTCTTGGACATACTGATTTTAAATCTTTTGGGTAAATTCCCAGAAGTAGGATTGCTGGATCACATTTCATTCTTATGTTGGTTTGAGCCACTCTCTAGCCCAGGGGGATCTTTGCATTAAGAATATCACTGGATGGTCTCCAGAGGAACAAATGCATCTGAAAAGGGAGAAAGGTTTTTTTGCAATAGCGGGGCTTACTTGCCAATGATGAGGAAGGGTAGTATTCACGAATGATTTCCTGGTATTTTGTATGGTGATGACATTCTTCCATACTTTTTTTTTAACATTTGGAAAGGAGAGTTTTATTTCTCATAAAGGGGTGCAGGCTGCAGGGTGGCCATTCTGACAGGCTGGCAAGCATAGCCTCTGGCCAGAAGCCAGAAACAGGCACGTTGAGGGTGGAAACAATAAGACAGGGATTTATGGTGAACAAGAGGGTCAAATATATATGTTCAATGAGCTATAGGAAAATTCACGAATATTTGAAAGGAAAAATATGCACATGCTGAATAGGCTTTATGCACTTTCTTGGGACCTATGTTCAAAAAATGGTGACATTAGCACGATTAGAGGTGGAGTTTTTGGTCCTCTGACATCGAAAGGAAATACAGGACATGGAAACCCTCACTGCGCATCTTCTGTAGACAGCCAAAACCACTTCTTGATCTGCGGTCTTTAATCAGAAAGGAAGACTTCTCATTGTGTTGAAACTGAAAAAGGGCTCTTCCATACTTTTAAAACATTTTTTTAATGGAAAAAATTCAAACATACACAAACATAGAGGGAAAAATATAATGAACCCCACATACCCATCAACCAGCTTCAGTAATTATCATGTCTAATTTTATTTGTTGGTGCTATACCTCTACCAACCTCCCCCTCCCAAGTGAATTTTCTTGGAGCAAATCCAAATATATTTTTCATCTATAAATATTTAAGTATGTAAGGACTATAAGGACTTTTTAAAAAGTAACCATAATTCTAGTGTTACACCTTTTTAAAAAACCCAGTAATACCTTAATATTGTTAAATATTTAGTCATTGTTCCAATTTTTCTGATTGGCTCATGTTTTTCACAGCTGATTTGTCTAGAGACTATAGATTGTCTTTTAGTCTGTAAATTACTCCTCCCCATTTTTTTCTTACCCTTTATTTGCTGAAGAAACCAGATAATTTGTCCTGTCGGGTTTTCCATAGCTTGGGCTATGCTGATCGCCCTGTTATGTTTAATGTGTTTTATGTCCCATGTATTTCTTGTAAATTGGTAGTTAGATATGGATGCTTAATCAAAGCAGGTTCTATTTTGGGGGCAGTGGTGATATGTATGCATCATATCGGGAGGCACCTAATACTCATTGTCTCTCTTTTTGTGATAATAACATTGATCAGTAGTTTAGGAGCTCTTGGCTCAGCATATCACAGTAACCCCCTCACTGGTCTCCCCACTTTGCCCTTGCTCTTACCCCATAAAGGATGTTCTTTACGGAGGGTCTGGGCTGTGTGTTGGTTGAGCAGCTCTGCTGATCTCGGCTGGGCTTGGCCGTATTGTTTTTCTGGTCTCAGCTTGGGCCCACTCACTAGCTGGCTAGCTGTTGTCTGACCTCACATGGCCTCCGCTGAAGCAGCTCATTTGCTCCTTGTGTCTCATTCCACAGCAGGCATGGTCTTGTGGCAATCACAGGGATCCAAAAGTTTTCCATATTTTAAATTATCCAATGCATTAAAAGATCATTCTTTTTTAGCAAAGCAAGTTCTTCATTAGACTTCCAATTAGTTTTCAGGATGGGCATTCAATACAGATACAATATATGATAGATCTGACCTTTCTGGAGTTTTGGCAGTTCATTTTGTCTCTTATGTAATAGGATAAGGTTTATTATTAACATTTTCTAGTTCTTGTACTTACATAGTTTTATAGACTTTCTGACGTGATTAAAGGTCTTTATCATTTTGTTCTTGAGCTTGTCAGCTCAATCCACACCAGAATTCTTTATTTCCTTTAATTTGTCTCATTGACTCTTTTACTTCCTGCACAATTCTTCTTCTCTTCTTTCTTTTGACAGCCCAAGCAGGTTTACAGACAGTTCTGTTTTAGCTGTGCCGATGTATCTATTCAGTTTATCTTTAGGAGATTCAAAAGAAACCTGTTGAAATTAGTGTTTATAATGTTTTGTGATGTTAACAAATGTTAGGCATTGAGTTAAGAAATAAGAAAAATAGAGAAATGGTAAACTCAGGCACAGATAGATGAAAGAGTCACTCTGTAAAGTGCTCCTATGAGATGTGGAATGTATTTCCCAATATTAGAAAAAGCCCTGCCAAATAATTTATTTCTTCAATAAATTGCAGTATCTTTGGTCTGTTAAATTATATAAACTATACATATTTTTTTCCTTAACTTGACAAAATATAAAACCATGTATTTTATTTACTGTCTTATAGTCTACAAACTTTTTTTTTCTTGGAGATGGGGTCTCACTCTGTCTCCCAGTAGTGTGATCATAGCTTACTGTATCCTCAAGCTCCTGGACTCAAGCGACCCTCCTGCCTCAGTCTCCTCAATAGCTGGGACTACAGGCATGCCTGGCTTACTTTTAAATTGTAGAGAAGGATCTTGTTATGTTGGCCAGGCTGGTCTCAAACTCCTGGCCTCAAGCAATTCTCCTGCCTCAGCCTCCCAAAGTGCTGGGATTACAGGCATGAGCCACCACACCCAGCCTTTACAAACTATATTGATTTTCTTTATACTAGCAAAACTTTATGGGATATTTCAGTAGGTATTAGGTTTAATTTATAGGTTAAAAAAGCAGACACTCAGGAAGACAGCTTTCCTCTAACTAGCAGTAGAGCAGAGGACTAGGCTAGATAATACAAGCCTAACTCTATAGTCAGAAGCAACCCCTTACTAATCTCAGACTCAAGGTAAAGTAGCTTATAGCCTGAACCTAAAGGATATTACATAATAAGTGATTTTGCTTGAAAATTAAACAGCAGAAGTCTTGAATGGATTTTTCTAAATAACACAGTGATCTTCTAATGTCAAAGAAGAAGAAAAGAAAAAAGATTTTTTTCAGAACTTAGCCAGCTTTATGAGGGTTACTACAGTCTTATGTGGGACAAGTTCAACAATAATTAAAAACTCTAAAGGGCTTGAGTGTCTTACATTATACACATCCTTCCAATCATCTTGGAACCATAAGATTTTTTTTATACCATTATCACTAATCAGTTTAAAATATTATAGGCTGGGCACAGTGGCTAAAGCCTCTAATCCCAGCAATTTGGGAGGCCAAGATGAGAGGATTGCCTGAGCTTGCTGGTTCAAGACCAACCTGGACAACATGGTGAGACCTTGTCTCTACAATAAATCAAAAAAACTAGCCAGGAATGGTAGTGTGTACTTGTAGTTCTGGCTACTTGGAAGGCTGAGGCAGAAGGATCGCTTGAGCCCAGCAGGTCGAGGCTGCAGTGACCGGGAGTGTGCCACTGCACTCTAGCCTGGGCAACAGAGTGAGATTCCAACTCAAAAAAAGAAGAAAAAAAAAGTTTAACACTGATTATCAGTTTGAAAATATTGCTTGACTGTCTTGACAGTATGCTCAGTATTTTCAAGGAATGCAATGGATATAAAATTAATCCTAGTAACTTTTTAGAGAGACTGGAATCTCTTTTGAGTCATAACTACTACAGGATATTTTGAAAGCTATGACTTTTCTCCTTAGAAAACTCACATTTACTCAAAATTTTACATACAGTATTTGAGGTTTTATGGGCTTTCCAGGAACCCTTTTATGGATCCTCTAGGGATGAGTTAGAGACTCCAGTTGCCCCTAACATAATGAGAAGAAACTAAGAAATCAAGTATGCCTGTAGCTTGCCATGTGATCATGATAAAGTCATTCAGCATCTTCAGGACTCAGTTTCCTCATCTGTGGAACAAGAAGTATGAGCTAGATAATCTTCCAGATATAACTACCTCTTGTCTGTCTGGAGCTAATAATCTGGCTGGGAAGACAAAATGAATGGTCACAAAAAAATACGAGGCAATATTTTTTCTAATATTTATTATTAAATTTTTCAAACAGCAAAATGGAAGGAATTTAATAGTGATCACACACATATTCATAAAATTCTACCATTAAACTTTATCACATATTTATCCATTTCTCTATCCATCCACCAATTCATCATTTTAAAAGTGCATTTCAAATTAAATTACAGATGTCCCTAAATTCCCCCTAAATATTCAAGCATGCATATCATGTTCAATATTTGTTTACAGTTTTTTCTTTTGATGTAAAGTTTACATATGAAGGTGTGCCCAAATCTTTTTGTTTTTTAAAGATGTGGGGTACAATTCATGATTAGGTATACAAGTGGTCATAGTACAGGTAAAGTTTGGGCCTCTCTTTGGTCCCCATTTTGCTTGGTTTGGGATCAGGTACCCTTATTGATGTTGTGTTTTGTACACACCAACCCTGGCGTATCATGCTGCTGCCAATCCCTTCCTACAGTATTATGGTAAATGTTCAGGATCCACTTATGAGTGAGAACATGTGGTACTCTGTTCTTTGTTTCTGTGATAGATCACTGAGTCTGATAGACTCTAAATCCATCCAAGTTGCTGCAAAGTCTGGGAATGCACAAATCTTAAGCTTACATTTGTTACATTTTGGAAATTATAGTCACTCTATAGTTGATTCCTGGCTACATGCTAACACTTTTGTGCCTTTTCTCTTTACCATACTCACCTGGAGAAACCAAAACCTTGCTTAAATCCTGCTCTCCTAATAAAAATTTTATCTGTACTGTTGAATAAGACAAGACAAAAACTAAAATCAAAAGACTACTAAAATTAGAGACTACTAAAGTCAAGTGGGTCCTAAATACTTCCCAGAAGCTATATTTTGTTAAGTTCACTTTTTTTTTTTTTAGTTGAGTTGAGGTTTTACTGTGTCATCCAGGCTGGACTATAGTGGCACAATCATAGATCACCGTAGCCTCTACTTGCTGGGTTGAATTAATCCTTCTGCCTTAGCCTCCTGAGTCTCTGGGACTACAGGTGTGACACCATAGTCTGCTAACTTTTTTTTTTGTAGAGACAAGGTCTCACTATGTTGCTCAGGCTAGTCTCAGACTCCTAGACTCAAGCAAACCTCTGTCTCAGACTTGCAAAGTGCTGGGATTACAGGCATGAGCCACCACGCTCAGCCTTTAGTTCACTCTTTAACCCAGTGTTTCTCAAATTACATGTGGTAAAGGAAAAACTTCTTTAAATTTTAAATACATCTTAAGATAATACATTTGTAAACTACAACAAAAATGAGCCACAAGAAAAATAAAATAAAGACATAGATAAAAGAGTCTCAAATTTTTGTTAAATTTAACCATCAAAAAATTATGCTGTCAAATTGCTCTAAAAGTTTCTAAATTCTTACTTTTTTTTTTTTTTGAGTAGGAGTCTCACTCTGTCGCCCAGGCTGGAGTGCAGTGGCATGCTCACAGCCACCGCAGCCTCGACTTGCTGGGCTCAGGTGATCCTTCTGCTTCAGTCTTCCAAGTAGCTGGAACTACAGGCAAGTGCCATCATGCCCAGCTAATTTTTTGATTTATTGTAGAGATGAGGTCTTTCCAAGTTGCCTGGTTTGTCTCGAACCTGTGGGCTCAGGCAATCCTCTCACCTTGGCCTCCCAAAGTGCTGAGTGTGTGAGCTTCTGCACCTGGCCTAAATTCTTACTCTTAATTTCTGTGTTTATCTTTTCACACACAGATAACAAAGAATTTGCAAAAAGTACTGATGTGCAGACTACCCTTTGAGTTGCCCTGCTTTAAGCAACTAGAATATTTTGTACCTTTTTTCTCCTCAAACTTCCACCACTTCTTTGACTTTCCTCTCTCTCTGCTGATGATTTTGATTCACCAAGACACTTGAAGAAATGACAAGAGAACTTTCATAAGCTCTTGACATTTCTACTCATCTACCAGTATCTGTGCCCAGATACACTACTGTTTCTCATGTTACTTATGGACAAGCCATCATGACCTTACCAAAGACCAATCCCTTTGCCTGTACTAGTGCCATGCCCTTCAGCTCATGGATGCTGCTCTGGCAATTCTCCCTTTGCTTTGTATCATTTCCTTCCCCTCTACCACACCATTGCCGTCAGTACACAATCATGCTGTTATTCCTTCCATTTTATTTTTATTTTTGAGTTGGGAGTCTCACTCTGTTGCCCAGACTGGAGTGCAGTAGCACGTTTCTGGCCACCGCAGCCTCAACCTGTTGGGCTCCAGCGATCCTTCTGCCTCAACCTTCCAAGTAGCTGGAACTACAGGCACGAGCCACCAGGCCCGGCTAATTTTTTTTATTTATTGATTGTAGAGATGAGGTCTTGCCAAGTTGCCCAGATGGGTCTCGAACCCGCAGGCTCAGGCAATCTACTCACCTCAGCCTCCCAAAGCACGGAATTACAGGCTGAGCCGCCGAGCCCAGCTATATTCCTTCCATTTTAAAAAACCTTTTCTGGTCCTCCCTTCTCCTCCAATTACTACACTTGTTTCTCTGTTCTTTTCCTGAAAATGCTTTGAATTAATTGTCGTCTCAGCCATCTTCCATTTCTCTCCCTAATTCTGTCTTGGGTTCACTTGAGGCAGGTTTTCACTCCCACCACTGCACTGAAATTGCTCCTTTTTTTTTGTCTGTCACTTAGGTTGGAGTGCAGTGGCCTGATCATGGCTCACCGCAGCCTTGACCTTCTGGGTTCAGGTGATCCTTCTGCCCCAGACTTCCAAGTAACTAGGACTACTGGCATGTACCACCACACCCAGCTAATTATTATTTTTTATTTTTGTAGAAATGAGGTCTCGCTATGTTGCCCAGGCTGGTCTCAAATTCTAGGCTCAACAACTCTCTTGCCTTGACCTGCCAAAGTGCTATGATTACAGGTGTGAGCCACAGTGCCCGGCCTGAAAGTGCTCTTTTGAAGGTCACCAGTGGCATTCAGATTTCCAAATCCAACAGTCCTTTCTCAGTCTACATCTGACTTGACCCAACAGCAAAATTTGACAGTTGATGACCCTTTTCTTTGAAACATTTTCTTCTCCTGTTTTTCAGGATACCATTCTAGCTTGCTTTCCTGCCTATTTTTCTGGCCTTTCCTTTTCAGTTTCCTTTCACTGACCTGGAATGTTGGAGTGCCCAGTGTGGGATCTCTCTTCTTTCCTGTCTACATCTATTCCCTACATGATCTCATTCAACTTCATGACTTTAAATACCTTCTAGAGGTTGATGAGTTTCAAATTGCTTTACCTCTTTCCTGATCTCCAGCCTGCCCACTTGCCATCTCTCACTGGATGTCTAATGAGCATCTGGGCATTTCATATTTAACACGTTCAAACGTAGCCCCAGATATTCCCTTCTACCCCAAACCACCATTTCAATTCTTTCTATTTAGTTAATAGTAACTCTGTCCTTCCGAAGCCTAAAACCTGGCCATCATCATTCACATTTCTCTCTTTCTCACATCCCACGTCCAACGCTTGCACAAATCTTAGCTAATCTCAGTTTACAAGTGATCTACAGGATGAAGAACTTTTTGGATAAAGATTTTTTAAAAAACATAATGCTTTTTAAAACAGAAATATGCCAAGCACAGTGGCTCATGCCTATAATCCCAGCACTTTGGGAGGCTGAGGTGAGAGGACTGCCTGAGCCCACAGGTTTAAGACCAGCCTGGGCAACTTGGCGAGACTTCATCTCTACAATAAGTCAAGAAAAATTAGCTGGGCATGGTAGCACATGCCTGTAGTTCCAGCTACTTGGAAGACTGAGGTTGAAGGATCACCTGAGCCAAGCAGGTTGAGGCTGTGGTGGCTGTGAATGTGCCACCACCTTCCCGCCTGGGCGACAGAGTGAGACTCTGACTTAAAAAATAAAATAAAATAAAACAAAACAGATATACTAGGGAAATGCCAATATTGCCTCTGGGCCCAGTGCATATGGGAGATAGAAAATAAACAGCCAGCCGGGCTCGGTGGCTCAGCCTGTAATCCCGCGCCTTTGGGAGGCTGAGGTGAGTGAATTGCCTGAGCCCGCGGGTTCGAGACCCGCCTGGGCAAGCGAGACCTCATCTCTACAATAAATCAAAAAATCAGCCGGGCGTGGTAG
>CAUYQG010281761.1:0-33686 GCA_963574415.1 Tarsius wallacei | reverse complement strand
TAAAGAACTGAGTTTATCATCTTCGAGCATCCTCTGGCACTGAATATTTTCTTTTTTTTTTGAGTTGGAGTCCCACTCGATCGCTCAGACTGGAGTGCAGTGGCCACTCCCGGCCACCGCAGCCTCGACCTGCTGGGCTCCAGCGATCCTTCCGCCTTAGCCTTCCAAGTAGCTGGAACTACAGGCGCGCGCTACCACGCCCGGCTGATTTTTTTTTGATTTATTGTAGAGATGAGGTCTCGCTTGCCCAGGCGGGTCTTGAACCCGCGGGCTCAGGCAATCCGCTCACCTCAGCCTCCCAAGGCGCGAGATTACAGGCTGAGCCACCGAGCCCGGCTTGAATATTTTCTTTTAAAGTGAATTTTGATTAAGGTAGCCCTTAAAATTCATTCGTCCTTATAAGTTGAAATAATATAGTAATACGGATTTTGTTTATCTTTTAATAGGGAACAAATCATGAAGAGATAGTTCCACAGTGTCTTAGTTCTGAAGAAACAAAGAACAAAGTTGTGTCCTTTCTGGAGAAGGTACTTTTTGTATAGCCCATTTTATTTTTTAGTATATTATATTGTGTAACTGGAACCAACTTGTGTATCTTCTTAGCTTAAAGTTTTCACGTTGCTCAGCATTGTGCTCACACTGTTACTAAGCAACTGAGACCAAATATCGAGTTACAGAAGTGAAATACCTAGAGTCTCTCTGCCTGTGGATTGAGGTACAGTAGCACTGATTATCCAGGCAGTGGGATGACTAGCAAGGATCCCTAAGCTATTACTACTACTAATTTTTTTTTTTTTTTTGCTGTGTTGCCCAGGGTGGTCTCAAACTCCTGGGCTCAAGTAATCCTCCCACCTTGGCCTCCCAAAGTGCTAGTATTACAGGCATGAGCCACCTGCCTGACTACTAATCATAATTAGTTGCACCTGATTACATAATCGGCTAGGCCTGAGAGGATGATTATTACCATATTTTAGGTTTAAGCATGGCTTTTCAATGCTGGTTGTGGCCAAGACCTATTTTTCCAAGATTGTGATATTATTTTAAAACTTTTTAGTTAGAACCAAAATTCTGAATCATAAGGGTCCCATGTTTGTGCACACTTTGAAACTTACATGGTGACTGTGTGAAGATGTAAATCAAAGGTTAATCGAAATACTAATAAAACTGTTAAACCACAAACTTAGAGTAAGAAAGTAAATTATACTTAAGTATTTCATTTTTATATGATCATTATTAAACTGGGCCATATGTATTTTACATATGTAATTAAATACACACACACACACACAGATATATACACATTTTACATATACGAGGGGGACCCCAAATAAACAATTATTTTTTGTAGGGCAGGCTCCTTGTATAGGCTTTCCCTGCTAGGTAAGGGTTCTAGGAACCCGTCAGCATGAGTGTACTAGCTAGTTTTGTGAGAGGCTGTTTGGCTTTAATGAATTCTATTTTGAGCATTCTCCCAATGTGTTTGTGTATTTCAGGATGGGTGATTTACACAAACAACCTGCCCACACACCGTGCTGAGTGTTTAAGCAGTGTTTGACCAAAACCTGAATAGCTCCTGTGCCCCACCTTCCCTATTCACCCAGTCTTACCCCAAGCAACTTTTATTTCCCCTGATGAAAAAAGTCCTCAAGGGGAAATGTTTTGCTGGTGTGGAAGAGGTGAAGCAAAAAATGGCAGCACTAAAAGGCATCAAAATTGACAAGTTTTGAGCAGTGGAAAAAGTATCTCTATTGGTGTATTGCATCAAATGGAGAGTACTTTGAAGGTGGCTGGAGTTTAAACATGTAAGGATAAATACACAATGTTTTACAAATGAGTTCTGGGTTTTTTTGGGTCCCCCCTCGTATGGGATATATTTTACTTATATCTTACATCTAAGCTGGATTTTAAGTACATATGTGTGTACTTCGCTGCTGCCAGTTTCTTTGCCTGTGTAGTAAAGGCTAGCAGACTATTCCCCCCCGCCTCGAAAAAGGAAAAAGGGCTCTACAACTTATCTGTAGAAAACGTAGTAAAGTGATTGTATCTAGATAACACTAAGAGGAAGGAAGCATCTACAGATGCATCCAACCAACTTCCGGAATTTGCCTGGTTCACAGACTAAGCCCAGAATGGTTGGCACTCAGCACTTAGTCAAGTTATCTGGCCTTTTCAGTTTCTGAACATTAACACCATTAGATACCTAGTAAAGAGTGCCAACATGCTGATGCTTGCTTGGTTTTTCATATTCTCTGGCAGACTGGGTTTGTACATGAAACTGAAGCTGCCAAAGTGGAACGTGTGAAGCAGGAAAAAGGTATCTTCTGGGAACCCTTTGCCACAGCGACTGTAGAAGAAGTCAAGAGGCCACCTTTGCAGGTATGGGCTGCTTTTCAGTATCAGTCAAACTCTAACAAGGGAGATTCTGCCCTTATTACTTACTGATAAGACAGGAACTAGTTTGGTTATTGGTCCATATTAAATTTCAAATCAAATAGATCTAGACATGTAAAATTGTCCCGTTTTATGGTAGTTGCTCCTTTAAAAATCAGTTTTTCTTCCTGAAAGGTTATCAACACATAGAAATGGGACTAAAAAATAAAGAAAAGCTTTAAGCACCGTACCTTTCAGGGAAATTATCTATTACTCTGGTGATGCTATATGTGCAGTAGTTTCTGAACCACAGAAGAAAATCAATTAATTCACTCACCTTCCAACATGTTTACTTTGATCCCCTGCCTCATTCATTGAATCAACCTTCTGCCATTGTCTAAAAATTACACCTCAATAAACGCTTGTGAATTTATATTTATCATGACCTTCCTTAGAAGACTTTTTTGCAATTATAAAAGATGTCTTGGCCACAATGTTTTGCTCCTCCGTGCAATGCTTGAAAAACCTAGTATTTTATTTAACTGGCTCCAAAAGTATCTGAAAGATTACAACTCTCATCAATTACAAACTTAGCATTAAAACTAAACAGAAACATTTAAAAAATTCACACTTGGTGCTTTTTTGTAAGGACAGATTATGAGATATGTCTAAAAAATACCAGAAATTACTGGACTAAGCATTTTTCATTGAGAGCCCTTTGGGATAGGACAGGACACCATGAACCACAGTGACAAGCCAAAATGCCTTCGCTTATCTTTTTAGATGAATGTGTACATAGGGCCTTTGAAATCCAATGACTAGAATAACATTTGCACATAAACTTTTTTGCAGTTTTAGAATTTGTTCTAATAAGCTTCACTCCAGTCCAAAAGGAAGGTTATTTTTAGCATGGGTATTATGGCATTGCTTATTGAGTGTATTTCTCATTTTTCAGCCTTGTGCAAAAAGAGCTCGTCATGAGCTCCCCTTGGAAGAAGAGTACAGGTCAGCACTGCAAGCAGTAGCAGAGGCCTTGGAAGCAACGGAGTCATTACTCCAAAAGGCTCCTGCTCCACCCTGGCTTCTAATGGAAATGGAGGCGCTCCAAGAAAGGATTGATAAGCTAAGACGTTGCATACTCTAGGGTGAAACGCAGATGGACTGCACCATATTATCACTAGGCCGAACTGAGACTGATGCTTTGTCAACCTAAAATATATTTTGTAAATGAAAATACTGATGTAACTATGTCTGTATATTTTCTAGCACATATAAAACAGCTTTTGTAAATTGAGTCTAGTGAAAATAGTCTTTATTTGACATTTAGAGAACAGGATTTGTGGGGGATATTTCTCATTAAGAACTTTGGTACAACGTAATACATGTGAAACAGTCAGTAACTGCCCAGGTCCACACAGAACCATTCACTCAGTACCACTGTAAACAAATAAATAAGTTGCCTAAGGAAACGAAAGCAATTTAAAATCATTTATATAATTTATAGCTTAAAATTTTTTCCAGTAAGTTGTATTTCATAATAGAGCTTAGTCTTTTGACTATTAAAGAAATGGCACAAAATTAAGCTAACCAGCTTGAATTTTTATGTTTATTTTCTTTACTTCCAGAATTGTCCTGGAAAAAGCAGTAAATTTAGCCTTTCCTCAGCTACTTTTCTTGACAGAAACTGGCCTCTGTCAAATGCAGACTCTTCCTGGAAATCAGTACTGTGAGCCTCTCCGCTACCCAGGGCTTTTAGCCAGCACTTGAGGTCAGTCTCAAACTTCAGTTGGCACAGAGTAGAAAAAGAGCTCCTGGTAAGGGAAAACAGGCCACTTTGGGTTTTTTTTTTTTTTTCTTGTCCACGGAGCCTACTTTTGAGGTATTAATTTGCTTTGTTTTTTTAAAGGGAGTCCATTTTCCCTAAGTTCAGCTCACATCTGTTGTCACCAGTTGTTATCTTCCCAGTTGAGCTCCCCTTCTTCTCCCCAGCCTTCAGCCTCTCCCTGCAACAAAATAAAGCATGCCAAGAGCAACTCACTGAAACAATCTCCAGATTTGAAAAGCAGGAATTTTAAAAAAGGGCTTAACACTTGTCTTTTGATGCCAGAATATACTTCCTCATGCTAAGTAAAATAACTTAAAGCTACAACTGAAAGCCGAAAAGTTGGGGATTACTTTGGTTCTACTATTATGAAAACAAAGCACTGGAAAATACCTTTCCAGAAACCATAAAATCTAGTAAAATCAGGCAATGATGACCATATTCTTGGTTTAATTCTTTTTTCAAATAAAAATGTTATTCATGTAACAAGTAAATCATTAAAAACTTAGCCTAAGCATCACTACATTTTTCCAGGGGAAGGAAAGATACTAGTTATAGGAACTGGTTTTGTTGATTTTTATGCTTGACTTGATTATTTTAGCCAATTGTGTACATTAGTCTTTTCCTTCACTGGGAAAACAGCATGTTATTTGTTGTCAATGGAATAGTGCAGTTGGGACCCATAAGGGAAATCTTAAAGCTAGTAGCACAATTTAATCCAAAGATACTCACCTCAGTAGTTTCTGCTGCAGCAAATTTTGAGGAAAACTGCATCATTGGTGAGACATCATCCTTGCTGGGAACCACCATGTCTGTCCTCAGTTCAGGTAAAATAAGAAAAGCTGCTGAAGGCTTAATTTCTGGTACCATGTCAGCAAACCAATCCAACTCAGGATCTGGTACTGGCTTCTTTTTTACTTGAATGGTAAATTCTTCTCCTAAACCAAGTTCTGATGGAACCTTAAGGGGCCTTTCTTGTGATGACACTTTTGGTGGCTTGATTTGGTCTGAGTCATCCCCACTTTGTACAAGTCTCGTCTTTTGGGGTAGGCTTGATTTCCAAAGCTTAGAGTCTTCAGTGAGTGGAAGCAAAGCAGGAATGGGCTCCCCTGAGGTAACAGGTTTTACAGCAATGATTCTACCTCCTGTGTTTATTTCAGTATCAAAGCTGCTGGGCTCACAGTCATCCCAAGCTGGCTCCTCCACATGCAAGGTAGTACACTGGGACTTGACAGCATCACATGGTTCTCGAGGCCAAATCTCTATGTTGACAGTTTGGTTCTCAGACTCCTCAGGCTCACTCCAGTCAGGCCACTCCTCAGATTTTTTAGAGCTTGATGGGAAATTTTCACTGTCCTTGGAAGTATTTTTCACATCCGAGATTCCATTCATTGGAAATTTAATAGGCTGAGAAAACTGATCACCTGTGGTGATATATATAAGAATTATTCTAACAAAATAATGGTTAAGCGCAAGCAGCACTTTTAAGGGAAAGTTAGCATTAAGGAAATGTGTGCTTTTAGTTGGAAAATGTCCATGCACACTAAACAAAGGAGATTCCAGCAGAACATCACTCAACATTAAAGATCACATAAGTTATCCAAATACTTACTATATAATATCACTAACCCAATGGAAGCATACTAGGGAACAACTAGAGCATCTAGTACCTTATTAAATATCCAAACAATGTATATTGTCATAATTTTCTATAAGTAAATACAGAAATGCTCTAAGCCAGGCAATGATACCTTAAGATGTTAATTATGTATACCCTGAAAAAGTGTTTTATGATCCAGTAAGTCGCCTAACCTAATTTCTTATCCCCATTTGAAGGAGTTTCCCTGAGTGTAGTTAAGGCACTGAAAAATCTTATGCAACGTGTTAATGAGTTTGCTACCATTTTCCCAAACTTATTTTACCATAAAACTCTTATTTTCACAACACATTCTATTAACATCTTTCAGAACTATCCTTCTCAGTACAATCTGGAAGATGTTACACTAAGGCATCAGAAGTCCCCAAAATAATTCAAATAGTGTCAATTTCTTCTCTCACCAGTTACAGAGAATGGGTGGGTATATACCCAATAATCAGGAGAAACAAGATAAGACCAAAGTTGACTTACATGATTATAAATATGAGAAATCAATCCCAAATGCCCTTAATTTTCATAATTTAAAGTCATTACTCTCAGGAAAACATTTAACTAAGCAATGTAAAAGCTTTGTAAATTTATATTTCTACCTGTCTGTAAAAGAGTATTGTAGTAATCCTGCTGTATTTGCTTCTTGCTGCTGATGGGCATGTTGCCAGAAAAGAAACAATTAGGGAACATGCTAGAGGAAGTGTTCTCCAAGACTGGCACCATCTGACTGTGCTGGCTGCAGACACATGTGGGAGAATCTGAAGGCAAATGAAAACTCCAAAAAATGAAAGGGGTAGTAAGTTGCTTCTTAATCAATTACGTGTTTGGTGAGCAGTGGCTAAGGGGAATGAACACAGATAAAAGACAAATTGCAGGGAGAGAACATCTATGCCTCTTACTGGATGGACTGCCTGTCCCTAGATGTGTGTAAGAGCAGGCTGTGTCCTCTTCACATGGTGATGATGGAATAGAAAGGACTCAAGCATTATACAGATACAACCTTTAGTTAAAATATGACAGCTTTAAAAACACAGTGGTGATTTAAAACCATAACTAATTCTACTTACTTTTAAGATTAAAGGGTAAGAGCATAAGCACAACAATATGAATGTACTTAATACCACAAAACTATACATTTAAAAATGGTTAAAATAATAAATATAAGCCATAACCCCCAACTGGGGGGAAGGGGTGAACTGTTTTAAGAAGATGTCTTTAAGGGTTTACCAGGAAATTTATACTCAAGACTGGGCCATTGGTCAAAAAAGATTCCAGCAGAATTTTGGCTGCAAAAATAGGGTAAGCGGAAAGGCCTGGGGTAAATTGTCACTATCAGGCCCTCAGCTCCCTTCAGCACATCTCCCATTCTCACACCCTCCCTCTAAGGCCTGACCTCAACACTCCCTCCACCCTCCCTTATTTGTGCCACTATTCTCCGTGCAGAATTCCTATCCAAGGAATTCCTATCCATCTTACCTGATGTCCTCTAAACTGTGTTCCCCCAGCTCTCTTTCAAGCAGACTTATTCCTTTTCAGGCAATAATGCATCAGGCAGATGCATTTCCTACTTTTATTTCCTATTTTCCTTAGTGATACATTTCAGAGACTTCAATATTAGCCCTTATTCTTAAGTCTGACCATGCAGGTGAACTGCAGAAGACAGAAAAAAAGAAATGGAAAAAAAGTCCAAGAGGACCTCCCCCAGAAATGCCTCTTGCCTCCTGACCTGAAGGGCCGCTAATAACCATAAACCTAGGATGGAGGCTGCACCAAGGCGCACTTGTCTTCCACAGTGAAGAGCTGAACTTGGAAAGTCAATAGGATCAGACTGCTGCTCTGTCTTATAAAGTCTTTAGGAAAATCCATCTTAAGAAAAATGCAACTGCTCCTGCTGCTCTGGTGCCTTTCCAGTTTCTAAGATTACAGAGTATTCCAGATCAATGTAAATGTATATGCATCTTTGGAATACAGAATGTTTACAACTAATTAACTCCGTCCAATAAACAAAACAAATGTTAGGAGTGGAAGCTTCTGCTAAAATTCAGCATAGAAAGCTGCCCCAAAGATTAAACCCTAAGCCTTATCTCAAAAACCATGCCCCTCTCAAGAAATTGTTTTCCTTTGGCATGATATATACATACAACTTATTTGCTGTTTGATATAATCTGCTAAAAGAACTGGAAACAGATAGGCCCCATCCAATTCAGTATATACAATTAATAGCTGAAAATGAGGCCATAGCCTTTATATCACCTTTTCCAAGCTCTTAGGAGTCAAAATGACACTGGTTTCATTAGGCTAAGAAAGAGGTGAACTCTCTTCAAAACTTTAGGAATCCAGTGTTGTTTCAGAAATTCTCGTTGTGCCAAAATTGGAGAAAAACCTATCTGAAAACTTTTCTACTAATTTTCCATGCTATCTACTCATTATCTGTGAGAAATGAATTAGAGATCCAGAATTTCCTAACAAGATAATTGCCCTATTCGAGACTATAAAAGGGAGTGAAGAAGCAATGACACTGTTGATAAAAAGTTCTGATAAGACCAGGAATTACTGCTGCCTCCCAGGTAACTTCCAATGGGAACATACCAGAAATAAGAATTTCTTGAACTACCTAAAAATTAACAGCTTTTTGCCCAGTAGGCCAAAACAATCAAAAGAACTTAAACATCTAGTGTTATTAAGAATTGCTACAAACTTTTTGTAAGCTGACAATATCTATGAAATTTTAAAATATATCCTTTGATGCAGCAAGTCTACTTCTGAGACTTTATCCTACTGCAGTGAAATCCAAGATATAAAGTTGTCCTCTGGCATCTGCAGGTGCCCCAGTTCTTTATGTAAAATGGCATGTTTGCGTATAACCACAGCACATAATCCTGCATACTTCATGTCATCTCTAGATTACTTATAAACCTAATACAATGTAAATACTATGTAAGCAGTTGTTACATTGTAGTTTTTGTTATTTTTTCTTACTATTTTTAATATGTTTGATCCAGGGTCAGTGGAATTCACAGATAAGAAACCTGCAGATATGGAGGACCAACTGTAAAGACACACGTATAAAGATATTTACTGCAACACTGTTTGTAGAGATTAAAGATCTGAAAATGCATTATCCATGATTAAGAAAAACATTGGATGAGTTGCATTCAACAAAATATCAGGCAGCTACCAAGAAGAGTGAGTTAGCTTTCCATGTGTGGGCCTGGAGGCAAGCTCTTGATATACTGTTGCAGGAAAGCAAGCTGTAGATTTGTGTGTGGTATTTTCTCATCATTTTTAAAAAGGTCCTACACAGCCATGCATTGCTTAACAGTGGGGTTACATTCTGAGAAATGCATCTGTCCTTATGTGACCATCACAGAGTGTACTTAACACAAACCTAGGTGGTATAGCCTGCTACACACCTAGGCTATAAACTGGTACAACATGTTGCTGTAATGAATACCATAGATAATTGTAGCTCAATGGTATCTGTGTAACTAAACATATCTAAACATAGAAAAGGTACAGTAAAATATGATATAAAAGAAAAAATGGTCCATCTGTATAGGGTACTTACTATGAATGGAGCTTGCAGGCTGGAAGTTGTTCTAGGTGAGTCTTTGAAATGTGAAGGCCTAGGACATTATTGTATACTACTGTAGACTTTGTAAACACTATACTTAGGCTACATTAAACTTATTAAAATTTACTTCAATAAATTAACCTTAGCTTACTGTAACATTTTTACTTTAAAAACTTCTTTATGTTTTTAGCTTTCTGACTCTTGTAATAACACTTAGCTTAAAACACACATTGTATAGCTGTACAAAATACTTTCTTTATATCCTTATTCTGAAAGCTTTTTTCTATTTTTAAAGTTTTTTATTTTTTACTTTGTAAACCTTTTTGTTAAAAATGAAGACACAAGCATACACATTAGTCTAGGCCTACACGGGGTCAGCATCATCAATATCACTGTCTTCTATCCCCACATCTTGTCCCACTGGAAGATCTTCAGAGACAATTAACATGCATGGAGCTGTCATCTCCTAGGATAACAATACCTTCTTCTGGACTACCTCCTGAAGGAACTGCCTGATACTGTTTTAGAGTTAACTTTTTCTTAATAGGTAGAAGGAGTATATGCTAAAATAATGATAAAAAGTACAGTACAGTAAATACAGGGGGTGCCAAAAAATGTATGTATAAATGTATGTATATGTAAACATACATTTGTGTTTCTCTTTGTGAGCTTAAAAAACGGTATAAAAGAATTCCCTCTAGAAATCAGTTACCTTACATCCCCTAGGAGGAGTTGGGAAAGAGAAATTAATTTTTCCCTTATACTTCTCAGTATCAGTTGACTGAATATGACTCTCTTGCATTACTTGTATAATATTACAATTTAACATAACATATGCTAGGCCTTTTAATAATTCTTACCTTCTAGGGAAAGGTGAATAGTTTTAGTAAAACTTGGGGCAGTGCGTTTGAAGATCTTGGTTCGTTCTCCTCCCACAACCACCTCTGGTCCAAGCAGAGAGACCAGCACTGCTAGGCTGTGTAGAGTAATGGCCACAATGGAATCACTGGTATCACGCAGGCCCAGCAATACCTAGGCACAAATGAGGTAATAAGAACAGACAACCATGTTACCTACCTGTAAATAAGCAATTGGGCTACAATCAGATCTGTGCTTACTCAGATGATCTACATTTTCTTAGAGATGTATTCCAGGTTGGTGACTCTCAAAATATCTGTGGTAAAGGACCAATGCTTTCCCCTCCCAATCGATCAGACTGATTAAAAAAAAAAATCACCCAGGTACAGTGACTCACACTTTGTATAGCCCCTGAACTTTGGGAGACCAAGGTGAAAGGATTGCTTTAGTGAGCTATGATTGCGCCACTGCACTCCAGCCTGGGCAACAAAATGAGACTGTCTCTAAAACAAACAAATAAATAAATAAAGTCAAAACAAAATAAAAAACAAATATACTGGAAACTAATGTAAAGTTACTCCATCAAATTGCTACAAAGGTTTTTAAATGTTAATTCTCCATATCTGTACTCACCTCATAGGAACATAACAAATACCCAAAGAGTGGCAGTATTCTGCAGAGAGCACTCAGAACCCCACTCATTTAGGGAACTAACAATTATGTTCCTGGTCCATGCCCTCTTTTCAGCTCTACACACCCACAAAAGATAGGACTTTGAAAACTTTCTTTGTATATGATGCATACACAGAACAACTGCCCCAAACTGAGCCTATCATGATCTCTTGCCCAGTAATATAAGCCGTAACTTGAAAAAACTAGTTATCTCTGTGGCTTGTGGACAGTATGCTGGGCATGGTAGCATATACCTGTAGTCCCAGCTACTCAGAAGCTGAAGCAGAAGAACTGTTTGAGTCTAGGAGTTCTGGGCTGTAGTATGCTATGCTAACCAGGCGTCTTAAGTTCAGCATCAATATGGTGACCTCCCAGAAGTGGGGGACCTGATTGCCTAAAGGGGGGGAACTGGCCCAGGTGAGAAATGAAGCAGGTCAAAACTCCTGTGCTGATAAGCAGTAGGTTCATGCCAGTGAATAGCCTCTGCACTCCAGCCTGGGCAACATAGCAAGACACTGTCTCTTAAGAAAAAAAGTTTCAAAAAAGGAAGACAGTAAACTTGAAAGTTACGAGATAACCATGTTTGGCCATGTGCACACCAAAACAATGAAAGCTGGTCTTCAGAGAGTCAAAAGTGAAACAAATGCAAAGAGAAAGGAATGAGGACTTTCTGTGAGACTTCCATGTAAAATAATTTTAACATTCTTTCATTAATTTTTTTGTTTTTGCTTTTGCTGGTTTAAAATGTGTTTTAGTTACTTGCAACTAAAAGCACCTTAACTAATACAGTCACATGCAGGTACCAGGAGAGGTGCTGCTCTCTGTGTAAGGAAGGAGATGACCTGCACGACATCAGCACCAGCTAGACACAAGGCCAGGTAACTAAGATCCAATGCTAACAGATCAGGCACTTCCTCAGAACAAGGCTGTATGAATAAATAAAGCGTCTTTCTTTTGTATATGATTAGAATTCTATCAACTGAATGACAAGGATAAAACAATCACCCACCCAAGCCAAAAATCCATCATCCTCAACATCTCTTCCATCTAGTGAGAAACCAAGTCCTATCCCTAATGTCTCTACCGTATCCACTGCCAAATTTTCCTCAGCCTCTGTCATCTCTCAGCAAAACTATTCTAACAGCTTCCCAGCTGACCTCTTTTTCTATGGTCCGTCTTCCACACTGCCAAAGTGAACTTTCTAGCACACATAAATTGGCTCAGTTATTATCCTTCCTAAGTAATGAACACTCTCACTGTCTTTCACATGCTCAACATCTGTCTACTCGTTCTTGGACCCCAACCCTATTATGAGATCTTTATACCTCCATTCAGAGTTAGTGCTTCATTCCTCTTCTCAATTTCCAGACACAGCTCTATATATAGGGCAATAATTACTGCTGCAGATGTAAATACAAAGTGCTATGTTGGGTAGCTAGGTTCTCAAGTTGGCCCCCAGTGGACCACACCTCTAGTCCATGCCTTGTGTAAACTTATTCCACAGTGAAACCGGGCTGTCTCTTGCAATTCACTTTAACTAAGAGAATGTGGCAGAATGGCACTGCCAGTTCCCAACCTACTCCTTGAGAAGGCTGCTTCTGCCATTTTGTTAGCCCTGATCAGTCATGTAAAAAGGCTAGAGAAATCATGTGAAAATGTCACCAGATGGGGAGAGGAGCCCTGAGAGTTCATGGAGAGAAAAGCCAAGTTATCCCCAAAGCCCAGTCAAACCCAGTCTTTCAGCCATCACCTCCAAGGTGCCAAGGAGTCAGTCTGCATGTGCCCTGGGTGACTGAAGCCTCAACTGACATATGGTGCAACAGAACTCACAACTGAGCCCAGTCAATCCAAAGAATCATGAGAATTAAAACATGATTTTTTTTTCCTTTTTAAGTTGTGCTCTCACTCTGTCGCCTAGGCTAGAGTGCAATGGCATGCTTACAGCTCACTGCAGCCTCAACCTCTTAGGCACAGGCAGTCCTTCTGTCTCAGCCTTCCAAGTAGCTCGGATTACAGGCATGTACCATCACACCTGGCTAATTTTTTTATTTTTATTTTTTTGTAGAGATAAGATCTTGCTATGTTGCCAAGTCTGGTCTCAAACTCCTGAGGCTCAAGCAATCCTCCCCTGATTTCTCAAAAGTGTTGAGATTATAGGTGTGAGCCACTGCACCCAGCCTAATTGTTTAATGCACTAAGTTTTGGGGGTAGTTTGTTACACAGCAACAGATAACTAAAATATCTATCCTTCTCACTTATTAACTCCTTGAAAACAGAGTGTTAATCTCATAAGAAAATAAGCTACTTGACGAGATACCATCAATTGGTATCTTTTGAGACAATATTCTTTAAAACCTCATACCCTCCTCAAAATTCATGATCATACAGAAAGTGTTTTTTAGATACAGTCATACTGGGTTAGGACAAGCCCTAAAATCAGTAACTGATATCCTCATAAGGCCATGTGAAGACACAAAGGAAAGAAGGCCATGTGTCAACAGAGGCAGAAACTGGAATGATGCAGTCACAAATCAAGAGATGCCAAGGATTGCTGGGAGCTACCAGAAACTCATAAAAGGCAAGGAAAGAGTCCTATAGCTTCAGAGGACACGTGATCCTACCAAAACTTTGGTTTCAGACTGCTGGCCTCCAGAACTGAGAAAGGATAAATATCTATGCTCTATACCATGCAGTTTGTGATAATATGTTATGGCAGCCATAAGAAACTAATAAACCTGAAGCCCTTGAGTCAGCAAATCATAAGGTTCCCTCGTGGCTGATAAACAGGCTGAAAACTAGATATAAAAAATCTCATGTTTCTCTCAGCTCTGATTTAATTATTTTATAACAATATGCTTATGGACAATAATAGTTTGTGTTCTCAAAGCATTCCACAAATGATTCTTACTCATTTCCCCCCCAAAATTAGCAAAAATAATTAGTTTCTCCCAGGCTAAGGCCAATTATGTTAAGTTGGCTTACCTGTGTGAAGGAAACGGAAATACAACTTTAATCTCAGCCCTCTGCATTCCAGTAGGTTTTTAAACCTGAACTGCTGCCTTAAGGCTTCCTGAGCTATTATCTGAATACTCCCAAACCTTCCTTTCAGCCCCCAAATTACCAGCACAGCTTTGCCCACTCTCTTTCCCTTTGGAAGGCTCTGTGATGACCCTGCTGCCAACCTGGTCTCTGACCTGTGGCAAGATGACTTTCTTCAGTTGCTCCTGCGTGAAGTGTTCCACGTAGGCCTCGATGTGAGACAGCAGCACCATCCGCACATGCTCTTCATGAACCTCAAACAACTGCAGCAGCACAGGGATCACCCGCGACTGGAACAGGGCTGGTGAGAGCAGGCAAGGAGTTTCTCCCTGTGTGTGATCTGCCCCCAAGTCAAAGGAGGTTACAAAGAAACCAACTGTCATTTCAGTGAAAAGAGTACTAGTGTAGTTCACAAACTAAGCCCAGAACTTTACATAGATTCTAAGTGCGCTTCTAAATTCTTAGGCCCCAAACCAAAGGAAAGTTCTTTTCTTGACCCCAAATTACTTAAGACTTAATTAGCTAACTACCCTTTTAGAAATGTTTTTGAAATATTAGAGATTATAATGTACTACAAAGAAAGCTTATATTTTAATAGAATCCTGAATCAGTAACATCTTACAAATTTATGTTTAATCAGCAAGGAATTTCATATACTAGTGACATACTGATACTGTTGCTGCAATTTTATTTGCAAATGCAGAATTAAATGCTACAATGGGATTTTGATGCTGGATAGTCCCTCTGGTAGTGGTTCTCAAACCAGGTAAGCATGAGAATTATCCAAGGACCTTTAAAACTTAGGTATACGTATGTCCTGGCTCTGTCCCAGAACCAGTGGATCAGGCATACAAGCTTATTTTTAAAAAACAACCTAGGTGATACAGACGTACATCCCTATTTAAGATCTAACGAAGTTGGGTGCAGTGGCTCATGTCTGTAATCCCAGTACTTAAGGAGGCCAAGACAAGAGGACTGCTCGAGCCCAGGAGTTCAAGACCAACCTAGGCAACATAGCAAGACCATATCTCTACAAAAAAAAAAAAAAATCAGAAAGTTAACTGGGTGTGAGATGGTATGCACCTGTAGTCCCAGCTGCTGAGGTGAAAGACTGCCTGAACCCAGGAGGTCCATGTTGTGATGAGCCGTGATCATGCCAAGACACTCCACCTAGGCAACAGAGTGAGACCACCAACTCAAAAAAAAAAAAAAAATCTAATAAGTAATAGGGTGGAAAAGCTATAAACAAAAACTCATGGCTAAAGGGAAATGATTCCAAAGTAAAGACATAAGGAAGTTCTAAATGTAAAACAATTATCTGTAAAACTGCTTTGTTGGATTGAGATCTTGAAAAAAAATTCTGAAAGCAGGATCCTACCTTACTTAAAATTCTATAGTGTATATTAATGCTATCATCTCTAATCTGATGTGTTACCATCTACAGTGCTATAAAGTTGTAACATTTCAAAGTAATAATCTCATTTTACATTCAGAAACAAAACTGAAATCCCCAAGTAAAACGATCTTAGTGCTTTTCAGTCTTCTCACTGAAAACAGAAAATAAATGGGCTGCTCTTGGTAAGACAGGAGGCACAGGCCTAAATGATTCACAGTAAATGCAGAAGTTCTGTGAAGATGTATGTCTTGCCTTAAAACTTCACGTGTTTCCTATTCTAGTCATATGTAACCCTTACTCCAGTAAATCTGACTCTCCAGGAAGATGCTCTGCATTCATCCCAAGTTTGAGCCAAGGATTTCATATCAGGGGCAACTGATGTCCATTTTTAGAACCGAACATTAACTACATCACACAGTAATCTCACCCTGCTCAAATATGGACTAATAATTCCCAAACTCCTTAATTACCAATAATACCTTGAAAAAAATTCACCTTTTTTGGGGCCAAGCAGATGAGGAAGAAAACTCTTAACAGCTACTGGCTCTGCAAACACCAACTGATTAAGCAGGAGAGGCACCAACCTTGAAGCAATTAATTCCTCTGACAAGCAGCTGACTCTGTCCAGCAGGAATCTGAGAACAAAAGAAGAAAGACTGGGAAACAGGTCCTGAACTGTATCCACCTATTAGTACAGTTCAGCCCACAATGGCCACGCTCTCATTTCTATCACAGTGATGCATTCTGAAATGTAGCTAGGGAAGGTGAACAGATTGGTCCCCAAGTACCTAGGAAAAATGCAGAAAGTGTGAAGCAAAGCCAGCTAGTCAGCATGCCTTCATTTCAGGCTAGGAAATGTTTTCAAGAAATTATTCCTTATTAACAGTAAAAGTGTCCTCCTTTTTCCCCTAATAAGCTAGAGGCTTTCTAGATAAGAAAAGACACTTTCAAATTTAAAAGGTATAGAAGTTTCCACACTAAACAAAATACAAGCTTATTTTATTAACCTAATTAAAACATATTTATAAAAGCCCTTTGTTAAGGAACACAGATATTAGGTATTAATAGTAATAATACTCTGCTGTACAATCACCCTTAACTGATGACCTTGCCTCCTATTTTATCAGGAAACAGGTAACATCATGCATTATCACCTCCAAACCCCTTCGCCACCATCAGCAAACAGGCCTGCACCCATACTCATTCCTGCCTCCTTTCCAGTACCAGGCTCGCGCTCTCTTACTTAAGGCTACCCAAGCCGCCACCACTGCCCTGACTTACTTCCTCTTCCAGGACCATGCGTGAATGGTCTCCCCAACACAACAGCAGCTTCAGCTGCTCCATCCACTCTTCCACTGGTACTTTCCCTCAGTCTAAAATCACGCTCACATCTCTTCCATCCTTAAATCCTTCCTTTGCTTCAGCAATAGTATGTTCTCTTTTCTCCATGTCTTTCAGGTTTTCCCAGTGTCTACTTCCCCACTTTCCATTCACTTCTCACCCCCTGCATCTATAGCTCCTGCTAAGCCAAGGTTCCAGTGCCTCCTTGATAGCTAAATGAGTGATTATCTGTCAATTCTCACCTTTCTGAAGTTCCCTACCTCTCTGGATACCACAGCCTTCTTGGCAATCTCTGAATCTCCTCTAACCATTGCTCCTTTGTCTTATGCTGGTGATGCCCTAATACTCACCTCTAGCTCATCAGCTTACAACTTCTATTCTGAGCTTCAGACCTGTCTGGGTCAATTGTCCATGCACATCTTTGTCTAAAGTCCCACAGATACTTCAAACCAACACATCCAATGCTAAAGTCATAATTTTCCCTGTATGTTAGGTCTTCTCCTCCAGTATTCTCTATTTTATTTTGTAATCATCACTAAGGCTTGCCAACTTCATCTTTTAAGTCTCTCTTATTTCAGTGTCATCTTCACTGGCAACACCAATGCCCTTACGTGTGGCTTCACATCTACTGATGAGTGACGCCTACCCCTCTGAAGACAACAGAGTGATCCACCCAGATACAGGGAGATTAATCCAGTTCATGGACTGGTCCCCAGGCCCCCAACATGGCTTCAATGCCTGAAGTCCACTATTTACAATCTGTGTCGATACTCCTCACTGCCACATACAAGGGCCACCTCTTACCGATCTTTGTCTTGGAAGTTGCTTCCCTGCAGGACTCCGCTGCTCGTCATTTCCCACAAGTCACACAAGGTCTTGCCTTCATGTACTTGCTCATATTACCCCTCTGCCTAAACTCCTCTTCTCTAACCACTTCCTCCCTGTCCTCTATGTTCCCGAGATGGGCTCTGCACCCACCCTCTGTCTGAGAATTATCAGTCTGGGTATCTGTCTCCCCCACCAGAGCTACCTTGTCCCAGGGTCTAGCAGAAAGCTGGCATGTAGGAAATGTTCACTAAATGTTATCAAATAAACCAATGTCTAACTCATCTTCCCTAGACTACCTGAAGTAATTACATGGATTTAATCCAAGTTACTGAATTTAAGGTCTTAACTTTATGAACTTACTTAAAGAATTCAGTTTTTTCCTCTTCACTCTTCAACGTTAAACTTTTCAAAAAATTCACAACTTCTAGAAAATCATTTCTAAATGTCAAAAGAGAAGAAATATAAGAGATTATAGAAGGCATGTTAAATACAGAAGCTATAACCACAACTCACAGCATTATAATTTTCATCAAAGAAACATTCTCCCATGCCACTTAAAAGATTCTGTTGTAACTAAGTAGCTTATGAGACAAATACCACGTAATAAATAATAAGAAGAATTATCAGAGAGATCTGTGAGAAGGATATAAGCTTGAATACACACATGCTAACATGCTTTATAGCTTTAAGTCATTATAATCCTCCAAATTTTTGGCTATAATAGGATAATGTTAAGTGAAATATTCTGGGGAGAAATGACATTACCATTAAGAAATACTGTTGTTGATTTCCAAGTCTTGTTTGCTGAAGTAAAAGCGGTTGGAGAAAGTGAACTATCTGTACAGGAATTTTCTCATTTCTCCCGCTGTAGGTTACTTAGTCATTCTTCAGACAGGCAGGGATGAGCATGAGGAGTGGCCAGTTTCCCTCAGGGCCGCCAGGGAACCCCAAAGACTGTGGACTGCTCAGCTCACATCCTGCTGCGTGTGGGATATGAGCTGGACTAGTGAGCACAGCTGCCATCGGAGTCTCCACATCTTACATTGACACCTATCTTATGTTTCCCTCTCTCTCAGCAGCAGAGATGTGTTCACTTAAATGTAATCAAACTGGCTCCGCTGCCTCAGCAAGAGATGCTGGCCTTGTTCCTTCTATTGTCCCTGGCTGGGTTTTCTTCTCACATGTAACAGTGGGATTTGCCAAAGGTGAAGCTGGTGTGTTTTTAGCTTTCTTCTTCCCTCTCAACTTACAATACAGTTCTTAATAAAGAATCTGTATTACACAGTAATGAAGCTACTTACTGTAAAAGATTATTATTTGCAGAGACTTTATATCAAGAGAATATTACTAAGAATCAATCAAAAGGACATGGAAATACCTTGGTTAAAAGACACTCATAATAGTAAAATACATAAAACTTCAAATTGTCAATTAAAAAAACAAACAAAAAAAAGGCCAGACATGGTGGATCCCAGCAATTTGGGAGATGGAGACAAGAGGATTGCCTGAGCCCAGGGGTTCAAGACCAGCCTAGGAAACCTAGCGAGACCTTGTCTCTACAAAAAAAAAAAAAAATTACCCAGGCATGGTGGTGTGTGTCTGTGGTAACTACTTGGAAGGCTGAGGCAGAAAGATCGCCTGAGTCCAGCAGTTCAGGCTGTGGTGGCTGTGAACATACCACTGCATTCCAACCTGGGCGGCAGAGTAAGACTCTGACTCAAAAAAAAAAATTCCCCCCAAAATTCTCATAATGAGAAAGGTTTTAAACAGTTTATTTGAAACATACATGGCAAATATAATCCCAATATCTACAAATACTACTTATTTAATAATATACTATGCCCCTGGAGTCCTATCTTAGAGATAATTTTTTTCCTTTTCTGGGATAATATTGGCTTTCTCTTTGCTCTGGTTTTTCCCAGGCTCTCCAAGTGCAAATATAAAAAGAAATTTAGTTTCAAAACTAACATAAGGTTGGCTTTGCTAATATGGTACTAAACTATGCAGAAGTTCTGCAGTAATAGAAATAAAAATGAAGGGCATAATTGAAATTACCCTTGATAAGAGGTTCAAAACATCTCTGAATCCAGGAAAGTACTAAGTTATATTGTGCTCCCCCAAACCAACTTCTCTGCTATTCCATCAGGAATTACTAAACAAAGAAAACAATCTTCTGACTGAAGAAAAATAAATGAATTCCCTGCTCCCACAAGAAAAATTCAACAATAAAAAGCTCCTATCAATAATATAATGGCAGCAGAAAGGAGAGGTCATGCTTATTAACCTTTTCAATTAACAACACAACTATTATCTACTGGACACAGCCTAGTTTATTTATAATCAGAAGCCCTCATGAATCTGGCTATAATTTCTAAGTCCAAACCTTCATGATAATCAGCATTTCTAAAACTTCCTATCTGTAACAGGAAACTAAGAGGCAACCTAACTTCTTCCCTGTTTTCTGCTGCAGACATTATTCAGTCAGGTACTGCATCATTCATTTTCCACCCCTCCCCACTGGTGCTTGCCCAAAGCACAAGAGAGCAGGCAGAGTGGGACCACCCTAGATGCCCTCACCTGAAGAAGTCATGGGACAGTAAGGTGGAAAGCGCTGGCCGACATTGGGGAATGGGGTTCAGCAAAGCTGAGTGCAGGGTCTGTTGGAAGCTGGAGAGAACATCCGCTGAAACTGAAATCCAGAGCTACAGTTAGTTTCCAATGCCTTCTCCCTTTTTCCAGGACCTCTATAGCTGGAGACTGATGAGAGCAAAAACCAACCTGTAAAAGCCCAAACAAACAAAGCCCTGGCTATTGCTAATCAGCTTCCTGCCTGCCTTAGACTGAACTTGGCAAGTATAGGAAGGCCTGCCAACACATCCAACCCCACCCAGGTACCTCCCCTTCTGTGCCCTCTCATTTCCTAGTTGTCTTTTTAAACTAGCTCAGACTCAAAGAAGTCTTTGCTCTTCCATCAGGAATTATTAAACAAAGAAAACAATCTTCTGAATGAAGAAAAATAAACGAATTCCCTGCCCCCACAAGAAAAATTCAAACCCTCAAAGAAGGTTTAACAAGTGGCAGCTTTGAGGGTCTTTCTCAACAGTTCCTCATCCATCTCATCCATGTACCATAGATGGTTCATAAATGTCACCATCCAGATACAAAGGAGAGCAGTTAGTTCATAAACAGTGGGATGCCTTCAGCCTTTAGGGTTTAATTCTCAAGCATTTAGACTGGAACAATTTAGAGTTGATGACTGAATGGTGCTTGTAACACTAAAACACTGCATAAGCCTGGTAGGAAAAACTGCCTTAGAACTGGCACAAAGTTTCAGCAATGTGAAATGCAGGCCAGGAAGGTGGCTACTGTGACATGTGCCTCCGTGAACTTAAGGAGTGGAAAAGTAAAGGACTAGAGTAGGCACAGGAGAGTAAAGCAGGCTCTAAGAATGTAGTTAAGAGCACACAGAAGAGAGGAGAGAACAGTCTTTAGGAGCCTGGGCTTTAAGAGGCAGTGAAAGGAAAACGTAATGGGTAAATTACAGCAAGAAGAAAATAAATCAAAGGGACTCTGAAAGAAAAAGGAAATGCTAACACTGATTTAGAAGTTTAGAAGTCAATCTTACTCTACTATTTAGATAATATATAAATCATTAAGTGACATTTACTTACTGGCTAGCTCATTAAGGACATTCTTTAGATCATTCACACTATTACCAATTAATACTGACACCTGATACAGACAGTCATAGCTCAAGTTGGTTCCTAGTTAAATTATTTTCACTATGCCACCTGACAAAGCCCAAAGCTTCTTTCCTTAATATCCATACTAAAAAAGTGACTTGGTGAGCAACAGGTTCCAGTCTTTTCAATTTCACACTGAACAGGCCATGGTCGGTTTTCCTGCTGATTCTGTGGATACAGTAGTATAACTCCAACTCACCCTGGTCACTTAAGATTGTGAGCAAACTTTCCACCAATGTTCCAAATGAAAAGGCATCCCGGGCATGTCCATGAGACTCTGGAAGAGTTGTGAATTCTGGAGACTAAAAGCAGTAAAGACCATTAAAATGAGAGGATCCGCTTGACAAGCCATTTCTAATTTTCTCTGAAGTACTTTTCCCCATGTTTGCATTTATTATACCAAATCTAACTTCATAGTACCCCACACTAATTTACAGGCTCTTAAAACCACTAGTGAATGGAATTTATCAAAGATTTTAAAATATCAAAAGGGACAGAAATTTTAAAAGGTCAGAGTATGATACATGTCCATGCCTTTTAAAAATATTTCTGACTGCAACCCAGAGTAAAACAAATTATCCCAGTACACACACACACATATAAATTCATAAATAACAAAAACAAAAGTTTCACACTTAGCCTTACTAAGATATATTTTCTTTCATTCCATTTTTAAAACTCTGGTTAGGACCACCTAAATTGACTTAAACCCCACAAATCACCAGTCTGAGAAACACTAGTACAACACATAAGACTGATTTGGATAAATCTGATTTATTTCAAGTCTTGCATCTATACTTAAGTTTATAGTTGGGTCTGTATTTCCTGTACAGCACATTAAATATGTCTCTGGGGATTACTGTTTATTTACAGTGGTTATAAGAACAAATTTAAAGGGACCATCAGTGTTTGAATTTACCAGTAAATAAAATCTTTCGCTGCCAGCACCGTAATACTAATAACCCCTCACCTGCACATCCTGGAACCTAAGTTAGGGCCTGCCAGGCAGATGAATGGGTAGGACAAAGCACAGGAGCCCAAACTGCCACTTTCCCAACCACAGTTCAAAGGTGGAAGGTAAAATGGGTATGATACCCTGTTCACCTTGAGGTCTCTCTATCCAAACAGTATCACAGGTGTTTATATGACAAAAAAAATGTAAGCTGGCTCCCTTGCTACAGTAATCAGCTTCATCTCAGAAGCCTTCACGTTCAGAGGAATCATGAGGCATCTGCAAGTCAGTAAAGAAAGAAATGGGCAGAGGGACATTTTTTAAGTTTCACACTCAGTTACACAAAGGAGCCTTTATTATATCTGAAGTGTATCACCTTACCATCTCTTCAGGAGGGATAGATGCTGGGTCTCTTACTGACTGAATACTCCTCAGAAACTAGACAGAGAAATAAATTCAGGAAAATAATTCATACATGTTTGGTGAGCTAATCTCTTACATCAAGTTACAAAAGCAATACAGAATGGAAACAGCAGCAATTAAACCTTCAAATCAATACCACACATTAACTACACAAATTTAAAATCTTCCTAATTAAAAAAGTTATAAATACAGTACCTGGCACAGCACAAAGCTTAGCAGAAAATAAATGTTAGTTCCCTTTCCTCTCCCCTTAGGCTGCTTTAACGTGCATCCTCTGCTGTTCAGAAACATCTGAGTTCCTCATATAGATTTCTTTTTTATTTTTTATATCAGGGTCTCACTCTATTGTGCAGGCAGTGGCACAACCATGGCTCACCGCAGCCTTAACCTCCTGGGTCCGTGCAATCCTTCCACCTCAGTCTCCCATGTAGCTGAGATTACAGGCACATACCACCATGCCTGGCTCACTTTTTACATTTTTTTGTAGGGACGTTGCCTAGGCTGGTCTCAAATTCCTGGTGTTAAGCAAGCCTACCGCCTCTGCCTCCAAAGTGCTGTGAGCCACTGTACCCTGAATAGATATTAATAATAAAAAGGTTTTTCTACTACAGAACAAATCTGTCATTAATCTTCTCACTAAATCAAGTGAATCTTATGTCTAGCTGCCACATGAGATATAACAGCTAAGAAGCTTATGTGCTATGGAGACAAACATTCATGGAATAAGTATATTTGTTTGCTAATTCAAAGATTATTTTTGAAGAGATTATATGTCCCAAACACCATTTAGGACACTAGAAATACAAAATGAATACAATTAATTAATTCTCTGCCCCAAAACAGTTGCTTAAAATCTAGACTGCAAACTCAGAATTTCAGTAACTGTGCTCAGTGCCTGGGAAGTACACAAGTGACCAACCTTGTTGGGTAGGGGAACTGAAAGGGACTTAAGCCGGATCCTAGAGAAGTTTACATCTTCCAGGGAGCTGAGGGGAAGAAGGGCATTTCAGCAACAGAAAGGCCGACCAATGGAAGAAGAGGGTGAAGGGTGGCACATCCGGGAACATGGCTGAGCTGTGTGGGGCAGAATGTGACCAGAGTGTAGCTTGACGACGCAGTGATAAATGAAACTGAAGGTTGGAAACTGAAGGAATGCGAAGGGCCTTACATGCCACAGAAAAGGTGACATGCTGTGACACTCATCAGACATAAGGTAAATTCATGACCAACAGGGGCAGCAATCATCAGAGATGTCTTTGTGGTATAAGTAGCGTTTGAGCTGAGCAAGAACTCAGAAGGCTGCACATTAGACATAGCCCGAGTTAAGTGTAAGGCAGCACGAAAGTGACTGGGGAAGTCAGACTGAGCCAGGACGTCAAACAGGGAGCCACCACTTCACAGGGATATGATAATGGAAATGGTTTTTTCTTTTTTTAGAAAGAGTAAGTCCAGCAGCAACATGGAAAATGATGAGAAGAAGAAACAAAACAGAGAACAAAAAGGTTCGTCAACCTAGGAGGGAAACATGTAGATCTGTCAGACAAAATTAAAATGCACAGATCCTAATTCCAGCTATTAGGATGCGATGTATGAATTTGGGCAACTTGAACAACTGTTCAATGGACATTCTTTTTTTTCCCCCCCAATGGATATTCTTGAATAATAAACACGTGCTGGGCACTATTCTAGTGGAGCTATAAAGATAAGAGACAATTCACTTTCAAGAAGTTCAACCACTGGAATAGAAGACAGATACATAAAGGCAATTTCAGTATTAAGTGGCATGATCAAAGTAACTATGGGGTACTGCAGGAGCAGAGAGGAGCATTTCATTCAAATATATGGACAAAGCATTTTACCTCTCTCAGTCTCTGGTTCCTTATCTATAAAATGAGGAAGGATACATACCCTGTAGCGTGTCTGAGAAATCAAATGCTGCAATTTACTGAACAAGGGCACTGACATTTTAGTTAAGTCTCCAAGTCTAAGACCACACTAACATGGAAGTAAAGTGCCTAAAAAGCCCACACCAAGGCGAAATTCAATCTTGAGTAGGGAAGAGGGCCTCCCACCTGGCTTACCTCCGGTGTGGCCTGAGGAACTTTACAGACAGTTTCCATTCCTCCTAGTTTCCAGTGCCCATCTTCACTCACAAACACAGATGACAAGCAAACATTGTTGTGTGTTAGGTGTCCCTGGAAAAAAGAACAGGAAGAAGACCGACATTCCAATTTTTGACATAGAAATTTTTAAACACTAAATATTAATCACCAAAAATACTAATCACCCACTTGCGGCATAATAAATGTATGACTTTAAGGAACAACAAATTGGATGAGGTTAGAAAAAAAGAAAACTGGAATGGAAAGGCTTCTGTCATCTCCCACTGCCTGGTGAGGTAGGTTAATAAAGATATTAATGTCACCGCACAGACACAGCCACCTCCCCATTTCTATGGGAGTCAGGAGATACACATGTCCTTAACAGAAATTTATGTTACTTGCTTCCAATGCCTTTTAAGGTAAAATTTATCTTTGCTCCCATAGGGTATTTTTATTAATTTTCTCCTCTAAATTCTTTCTCACCTACATTCTATCACGAACCCAGATCCACGTCACCTGAAATCTTGTCAGTAGGCATTAAAAAAATTCTGCCTGAAGAAGAGGAAAATGGAATGGTAAGGACCACTAGAAATATCCCACAGACCACAAAAGAGTCAATTTTAAAACTATAAAAAATAGTACAGTCAAATAAGTAAGAAGAAAGGAGAAAATAAGAACGGGGTTCAAATATTTAAGGTCCCCCCCCTCCAAAAACCAGAAATCAATCCAGGAGACAAAAGAGCATGTTAAGTATTCTACCCACTAGATCAAATATGTACACATTTTTATATAAAATACTCCAAAATTCATATATTTTTAAAGGAAGGCTTAGAATAATGTGCATGGTATGCTTCCATTTGAGAAAAAAATACAAGAGAATAAGAATATAGATATTTGCTTTATATGTACAAAAAACATCTCTGGAATGATACACTCATCACCATATTTGCCTCTGGAGAGAGGAATCGGGGCACTGGACTCAGGATGGGAGAGGGCCTTACTTGTCCCTGTATGCACTAGCATGCTGGATAAGTGTTTTACCAACTGTATGCACTCTCTCCAACAAAGAAGTATTTCTTCCCAGCAAAAAACTAATAATTCTTGTTATTATGTGAACATACTTTTAAGAGACTATAAATCAACATGATATTAAAGTCTCCCATTAAAAGAAAAAATTTAAAAACATACATAAAGATGAGTTAAAGGCAAGTGTTTCTAATCTGTGACTGTTTTGTTTTTTTTTTAAATCTTGGGCTCCCAAAGACCTTAATACTTCAGAATGCAAATGCCATTAAGAAATGGCTCAATAATACTCTCAAGAAACAGACCAAAAGTAAACACAGAAGCCACCACATTACAGAAACAGCAAATATCACCATAGAGCCAAGCATACTAGTGACACCACAGAGTGGTATACCACAGTGCCTCTTGACTGACCCCAGCTGCTAAAATGGGAAAGGATGTGTATATACTCTGCCTCTTCCTAAGAAATGGTCATTTCTTTCTTCAAAATCCAAAATGGGACAAAACTTTTGTAAACAAATAGGAACTTTGGTCTATAGCAGCACTGCTGTTAAACTTTCATCTTTGTCTTAATAACTAATACCAGTTGCTGCTGGTAAAGACTTATCTAAAACTTCAGTTAGGCTATAGTAAACTAAAGTTCTGTAAATAACTGCCCAGGGGCAGAGAACTAGGTGTCCACTCCACAAGCCACCTGTCTATATAACCTCTTCTGCCTTCCAATGTGTTATTTTTTCCTCAGAAAGTTTTCTAATAATAATACTGACAATTTCTATACACACCATAATTTACAAGTCCTACCACACACATCATCCCCCCGGTCTACATCAAAGCCCATGAGACAGACTGTACAGGTAACTTACTCTGTCATGAAGGAAGACAAGAGCCAACAAGATGTCATAGATCCCAGCACAGACCTCTGCAGAAGACAATGCTTCCAAAGCCACTTCCAGAGGCTGCACTCGCTCAGTGACAAGATGAATGCCATCTGCTTCCACAGTACAAGATAAAAACCTCAGCAAGCAAGGGTGACGAAGTGTCTTCAAGTGCTTTAAAAATACAAACAGAAGAGTTGATGAAGTTAGTTAATCAAAACTAGATCTATTATAGTTTCAAATACATCGCGGTAAAAGTCAGAAAACATATACTTGCATTTAAGGTTCTTTTGAGCTCCCTATCCCTTAAATTTCAAATAAGACAAAGAAGGATCTACAACTTGTTCTGACTTTATTCACTTCACTGACATTTAAGGAACTCGACAGACTTCCAGTTCCACTGTGGTAGTGTAAGCCCCTAAAAACCCAGGTCTTCCAATGACTACTGCTGTAAACTCTGAACAAAGTGCCAGAAACAACTACTGAGAACTCTGAAAGCAAACAAATGCATACAGATTATGGAGAGGAGTCAAACCCTGAAGCAGTGACACCCATGGGGTGCATGTCCTGGTTTGGGGCATTTCTCCTCTTGTCACAGCTGTGCACTGAAGGCAGGCCCAGCTGCAGAGCAGTGTGACAAAGGTACCAAAACTCCAACGAGTGCCTCGCCATCTTCTAGCCAGAGCAATCACAGAAAGGAGCAAGGAGGAAGAAGGCAGAGGGCTGACAGAGAAGGAGGCACCCAAATTTCCTGCATACCCACAAATTCTTAGACTAACCCCTGAAGCAAACATGCACAGGATAGATCCAAACCAGTACAGCAAATAAAGAAATAAACTCAGCAATAAATTCACAAGAGTGGGATGAGAGGAGTTCAAACACTTGAGGCCTGAACCTGAAGGAACAAACTGCCTGTTAAATCAAAAACATCAACATTCTCTAAAGGATTATAACAGAGCCAAAAGTCAATGCAATACAACATTCAAAATGTCCAAGATGCAACTCCAAATTACTAAACATACAAAGAATCATGAAAATGTGATCAATTCTTAATGGAAAAGACAACTAACAAACAGCACCCCAAGATGATCCAGATACGAGAATTATCAGAAAGAATTTAAAGCAGCTATTATTATAATCATTCTTCTAGAGATAAAGAAAATAGTTATAAAATAATAGAAAGACAGGAATTCTCACAAGAAAAACAGAAGTTGTATAAAAGAACTACATGAAAACTTCAGAAATGAAAAATCAAATATTGGAAATAAAAAATTAATATATAGACTCAAAAACAAAATGAATATGTTAAAAGAAAGTCAGTGAATTTGAAGATGTTAATCAATGTGAATAATAGAAAATATTTTTTTAAATGATCAGAACTGGGCTGTTTTGGCTGCAGTGTTTCACACCTGTAATCCCTCCCAAAATGGAGGAGTTTGAGACTAGCCTAGATAACATGGCGAGACCTCGTCTCTATAAAAAAAAAAAAAAAAGTTAGCTGGGCATGGTAGCAAAAGCCCGTAGTCCCAGCTATTCAGGAGGCTAATGCAGAAAGATCACCTTAGCCCAGGAGGTCAAGGCTGCAGTGAACCAAAATTGTGCCACTGCACTCCAGCCTGGGCAACAGGGTGAGACCCAGACTCAAAAAAATAAAATAAAATAAAGGTCAGAGCTTCAGGAACCTGTGTGACAATAACAAAAGGTCCAATAAGTAAGTAAAACTAAAGTCCCAAAATGAAAGGAGAAAAGAACTGGGGAATAAAAAATATAATGGCTGAAAACGTAAATTTGGTCAAATACTTACAGATTTAAATTCAGTGAACACCAAACAGAATAAATTTTTTTAAAAAACAAACTACTAAAAGTCAAAGATAAATTAAAAATCTTGGAAGTAGCTAAAGAAAAAACAACACATTACATGATTTAAACAACTTCAGATTTCATATCAGAAAACATAGAGGCCAAGAGAAAGTGGAACATCTTTAAATTGCTGAAAGAGGCTGGGTCCAGTAGCTGACATCTATAATCCCAGCACTTTGGGAAGCCGAGTTGGGAGGATCACTTGGGCCCTGGAGTTCAAGACCAGCCTGGGCAACATGGTGAGACTTTATCTCTCCAAAAAATAATAAAATTAGCTGGGTATGGTAGCATGCACCTGTAGTCCCAGCTATTTGGAAGCCTGAGGTGGAAGGATTGTCTGAATCCAGGAGGTTGAGGATGCAGTGAGTCGTGATCATGCACTCCAGGCTGGGCAATAGAGTAAGACTCTGAGTAAATAAAAAAATAAATAAATAGAACGCTTAAAGAAAAAAATATAAGCCCTGAATACTATATGTGGCAAAAATATCTTTCAGGGGAAAAGGCCAAATAAAGGCATATTTGATAACAGAAAATGTCTTGCCAGAAGACCCACCCTATAAAAATACTCTAATGAGAGTTCTTCAAGTTGAAGAGGAAATAATACCAAGGGAAGATTGGATCTTCAGGAATGTAGGAAGAGCCTCAGGATTGGCAAATATGAAGATAAATATGAAGGCCATATGCTAACCTCTTCGGTTACTTAAAATATTTATCACTATTAAAGTCAATATTCTAACACTGCCAGATGAGGTAGGGTGTGTGTGTGTGTGCGTGTGTGTATGTAGCTGAAATTTATGTCACAAAAGGACAAGTGGGGGTTGGAGGTTGGAGACACCAATATGATTACAAGGCTTCTACATTTTATGTAACAAGGTACAATATTAACCACAAATAGACTATTTTTCTATCAATACATAATAGATATACATATTTAGGGGGCACATGTGATAGTTTAATGTATTCATATAATTTGTAAAGAGCAAGTCTATATAATTAGGATATTCATCATAAATATTTGTGCTTTCTTTATGCTAGAAACATTCCAATTACTCTGTTCTAGCTATTTAAAAATATATAATAGATCACTGTAAACTACAGTCACCCTACTAAACAGTCTACCAAACACTAGGTCTTATTTTTTCTATCAAACTATATGTGTGTGTGTGTGTGTGTGTGTGTGTGTGTATACTGTTAATCAACCTCTCCTCATTCCAGCTCCCACCCTTCCTGGCTTCTGGTAATCACCAGTCTACTTCTATGAGATCTAACTTTCTAGTGCAACCATTAAAGAAAAAATAAAGAAATGAAGCCAAAATATCAAGATACATTAAAATGGAATACTAAACAATATTAAATTAACACAAAAGAAGAAAAAGGGGAACAGAAGAACAAAAACCAGAAAGAGACAAATAGAAAACAAATAATGGCATCCAATTATGTTAACAATTACAATCAGTGTTAATGATCTAAACACTCCAATTAAGAGCAGATACAAAGGCGAGACCCATATATATCCTGCCTGTAAGATATACTTTAGAAAAAGGAAGACAGGATAAAAGTAAACTGATAAAAAAGGATATACCATAAAAACAGTCAGCATAAGAAGGCTGGAGAGGTTATATTCCCATTAGACAAAATACACTTCAAGACAAAGAGCACTGCCAGAGATAAAAAAGGTTACTTCTTAAACAATAAGAGAGAAAACTTTTATGTTTCTGTATGAATTTCTGTATTGTCATTTCCAGGTCAGAAAGAACGCTGCTGGTAATTAGATGGGTATTGCGTTGAATCTGTAGATTGCCTTTGGTAGGATGGACATCTTAACAATGTTGGTTTCTCCTATCCATGAGCATGGAATATTTTTCCATTTGTTTGTGTCTTCTTGGATTTCTTTGAGCAGTGTTTTGTAGTTCTCATTGTAAAGATCTTTCACTTTTCTGGTTAGGAAGATGCCAAGGTATTTCATTTTTTCGTGTGTGGCTATTATAAACGGGATTGTACTTTTTATTTGGTTCTCCGCAGGCTTGTTGAATGCAACTGTCTTGCACATTTATTTTGTACCCTGAGACTTAGACAAGGTCCTTGATAAAAATATGGAATGCCTCATGATTTTGCATGTCATCCTTGCGCAAAGGTCAGGCTAATCTTCTCTGGATCATCCCAATTTTAGTATATGTGCTGCTGAAGTGAGCACTTATTATATGTGTGTTTTAAAGGCCTCATCAGAGATTCTGGTGTGTGACTCTGGTTAGAAACAACCAAATGAACTGATGTGTTTATTTTTTTCACCTAAAGAAGTTATCAAGTTGTCTAAACATACTATTCTGAATCTTAATGTAAATGTCTATGCATTTTTCTTCTGCATATTTTTCTCATACTGTTTTCCATTTAAGAGATTTTTTTTTCCTGTTATTTGGTACCAAGTTTTGTTATAAACTTATTAATTAGTGTTACTCTGCAAAATCAATTTTGAGCAAATGAAATGTGCTGCAGAAGTTAAAAGGAATTTTTATAACTTTTTTTCTTATTAAATGATAGGGACAAAAGCCAGGATGGATGTTCAAAAATGGTACTTGAGAACTTCAAAGCTGGCTCTGGCCTTGGCAATTATCTGCTCAAAACCAGCAAACAAAAGCAGCAGAGAGTACACAGAGAACCTTACAATGTTGGTGTCTGAGCAGGAGTTGAAGTGCAGATCAAAAGTTCAAGCCTTGGATGCTGAAGTTCTGCAATTATGTCAAAAACTTCTTCTGAGTGGGATTTGTTCAGGATTTCTTAAGAGTGGTGAGTGTGCGAAATCACCTTGTGATTTATCAGACTGTTTTATTTCAGCTGCACAGTTTGTTAGAAATTTATTACCAAAACATGAAACTGTTTCATTTTTCTTGACAAATAGATGTCTTCCTCTTCTTCTTGCCTTTTAAAGGCTTTTTTACTTCTTTTATTTTTTATTAGTGTCTCACTCCTTTGCCCAGGCTGGAGTGCAGTGGCGTGCATGCTCATGGCCACTCCAGCATCGACCTTCTGGGCTCCAGTGATCCTTCCTCCTCAGCCTTCCAAGTAGCTGGAACTACAGACACGTGCTGCCACGACCGGCTATTTTTTATTTTATTTTATTGTAGAGACAAGGTCTCACCACGTTGCCCAGGCTGGTCTGGAACCTGCGGGCTCAGGCAATCCACTTGCCTCGGTCTCCCAAAGTGCTGGGATGACAGGCTTAGCCACCGAGCCCGGCTGCCTTTTTTACTTCTAATCATTAAAAGTTTATTGTCACTTTCTGATGAATGTGGAGTATATTAGACTTTGGAATGAAGTTAGAGAATGAAAACAATCTAGATGTGAAGACAATCAAGTCGTAAGCCTTCTAGAAAAATTCATTTTAAAATCTAATTGTTCAATTATATTATTTTATTATACATTTTATTTTGCTTTTATATTAAATAATTCATCTAGCGGTCATATATCAAGTACCAACTCTGGGCCAGGCATGTGATGGGTGGTGAGGACCCCAAAACACATCAGTACTGTGTACCTATCATTCTAGTGGAGAAAACTGACCTATAAGTAGTTAACCCAGTAGTGACACACGCTATAATAGAGAGATTCACAAGATGCAGAGGAGGAAGCCATTCATTCTGCCTGGTTCTGGGAAGTCTTCGTAGGCCTGGCCCTCAAGTGTCTGTCCACTCCTCAGGGAAGTAGTTACAGAGCATCCAGTAAGAGGCAGGAGCGTGAGCAAAGGCATCGTACTGGACAACACATACCTCATTTGAAATACTGGCAGCATTATGTTTCATAGTGACCAGAACACTTGCAAGGTAGATGTGTGATAAAGCAGAGAGTTGGGACCAGGTTCAGAGGGGCTTGGATGTCATCCTGTATTTCTTATTAGCAAGTTGACCATTCAGTTTATGTTATCAACTAGGACCCCTCTGAGAGTGAAAAGAACAGTCTATTAACAATTACACCAGGACAACAGGGACAAATCTGGGTTGAACAAAGTAGAACTTGTGGTCACCCCATCCATCAGGAGCCATTGGACTTTCTTGAAACAGAAGATTGGCATTCATATTGTGATTGGGAACATAATCCTGATTAATTTTTTAAAATGTAAATCAGATCATATTCCTCCTTTTTGGCATAAAACTCCTCCCTGGCTTTCAGTTGTGCTGCACATTTGATTTGGGCTTTTGATAGTGGCCTGCAATGCTGTGGGTGATTTCACCCTCACTCACTTTGCCTACCTCATCTCATGTACCCTCCAGTATAAACAGGGCTGTGGCCACCATGGTTCTGGAGGGCTCTTCTTCCTTGTAGTGGGCCCTGTCATGTTCTTCTCTTTGGCTCTTTGTGGCTGGCCTCTTTTCTTTCTCCTGGTATTCCCTCACTGCTCTGCATACATTTCATCCTCTGCTAATTATTCTTCACCCAAGCACCCCCTGTGGGTTGCTTTTTTGTTTATTCACATAGTTGCAGTCTTATCTCCAGAACCAGATTCTGGTTCACTGAAGAGAGGTGTTTGCTCTTCCCCGGACTCTCCACTCACTGCTATTTTTAGTCAAAAACTGCTGAACACTCAGTGTGATATCAGCAGGTGAGTTGTCATGGTGGAAGAACCAGCTGCCATAACTTGGGATGTTCCGTCCCCAAATCTTGATACAATCTTCTCAAAACTTCTAGATACAAACTATGATTAGCCGTTTGAACCAAGAGAAAAATTCTGAGTCTACTACAAGGGGCCTGCCCTCTAAAAGGTGATTCTGGGTATTATGGTCCAGCCCTCTAAATTAGTCTTGTGATTAAATTAAACATGTATGTTGAAAAGATGTTCATTACCTTAAAAAAATTGTTTGTTTAACCTGGTTAAACAAAAGTGGTTTGGTAGTTTAATTCAGTGTAAACATTTTGAAATACATAGTGCTGATTTCTGAGGTCCTAATGCCTGGCTGCTTCAAAACTAATTGGAGAATGAAGGAAAATGTGTCAGCAGTTATGTCTCTAGCAAGGTTTTGTGAACTTTTAGTTAGCATTATGACTAATGTTTAAAACAGGATAACAGAAACACTTTATGGCTGGACTATAATCACACCATCCTCACTAAGGGTCAAGATCATATCTTCAGAAAGTTAGGATTATCAGAGATTACTATGTACACTTGTG
>CAUYQG010281757.1:0-11573 GCA_963574415.1 Tarsius wallacei | reverse complement strand
ATAGCAAAGCGTTTCCTAGGTGGGGGCAAAAAAATTAGTGCTATTTAGCAGAATGTTTTGGGATTACAGATATTGACCAATTTGTAATGCACCTAAACCACAGGAAAAACCTAAAGGGATAAAAGTAAGACAGAATAGAGGAAAATATCTTTCAGGTTATCAAAACAGGTCACAATAAAACAAAATTTTAGAAAACAACTGATAATATGTTACTATCATACGACTGAACATCAGATACCTGAACAACTATGTTTTATAAGTGTGAAAACCAACTTTATTTTAAAATAATCTTCAAAAATTAGTTTTACTACAGATCTACTATGGTTCAACTGGCAATAATGTTGAACTCTGACCTTTGGTGTCAGCATCAGTTAGCTGCTCTTTGGCCACTTCCTCTTCTTCTTCAGCTATCGCCTGGAAGATTGCAGTCAGGAAGAAAAAAAGCAATTCACATAGTGGGCCTTCACTGTCATTTCCTACAAGAGCTTCCTCTAACACTTCTGTGAATAAAATGTGTAAAAGGAATTTAAAGTTCTGATCATGTACTGAAAAAACAACTCCACTGGAATAATAAACATTTAATCAACAATAGTATGTGCAAATATTTTCTTAAGTGTTTATGAAAGCAGAGCCAAGTATTATCCAAATTAAAATGAGAAAACAATTTATAATTACAATAAAATCGTAAGCCAAAGACACCTTATTCAAGAAAGTCAAAATTGTCTCAATAATAGACCAATATACTATCTTTTTTTTTTTTTTTTTTTTTTTAAGTTGGAGTCCCACTCTGTCACCCAGACTGGAGTGCAGTAGCCACTCCTGGCCACCGCAGCCTCGACCCGCTGGGCTCCAGCGATCCTTCCGCCTCAGCCTTCCAAGTAGCTGGAACTACAGGCACGCGCTACCACACCTGGCTAATTTTTTCATTTATTGTAGAGATGAGGTCTCACCAAGTTGCCCAGGTGGGTCTCGAACCCGTGGGCTCAGGCAATCCACTCACCTCAGCCTCCCAAGGCGTGGGATTACAGGCTGAGCCACCAAGCCTGGCTCAATATAACTATCTTACCTAAATTTAAATTTGAGACACAAATTAAGGAACATTTAAAAATTATAATTTTATTTCAATCTGAATAACAAAGCAAAGATTTGTTATTGGTGTTCCACTGTTCTTCAGAGATATGTGGTACATTATTGTTTACCAAATAGTGCATAAAAGAAGTTGTTATCAGCATTAGATTTTAATCCTAATTTTGTGTCCATCATATAAGAGTGTTTCTTATCTAATTCATCTTACTAAATTTCTTACCCAATCCACCATTGTTTAGACTTTCTTAATCTATAAGGGGAGACCCAATAAAACCCAGAATTTATAAAAAATTGTGTATTTATTTTTACATATTTAAACTGCAGTCACCTTCCAAGTACTCTCCATTTGATGCAATAGACCTATCAATACTCTTTTTCCACTGCTCAAAATTCAAATTGAATAAATCAATTATTTGCCTTTTAGAGCTTCTGCTGTTATCTGTTTCACCTCTTTCACTTCAGCAAAACATTTCCTTTGAGGACATTTTACATGGGGAAAATGAAAAAAAGTCACTTGGGGCGAGATCAGGTGAAGAGGGAGGGTGGGGCACAAGGGTCATGCCGTTTTTGGTCAAAAACTGCTGAATACTCAGCACTGTGTGGGCAGGTGCACTGTCATGATGGAAGAACCAGTCAGCTGTTCGCCACAACTTTAGATGTTTCTTCTGCAAATCGTGATGCAACCTTCTCAAAACTTCCAGATAAAAACTTTGGTTGACTGTTTGATCCAATGGAACAAATTCTAAATGTGCAAGAAGCCCATCCGCCAAAAAACAATTCCGGTTCTTTTTGGGTTCCCTCTCATATAAGGCACAATGACTCATGCCTCACCTAGCTCATAAAGAGAAATTTAAAAATTTGAAAGCCCTCTTGAAGATGCTCTTATTAAAATAAGTAGCATTACAGGGCTGGGTGAGGTGACTCATGTCTATAATCCCAGCACTTTGGGAGGCCAAGGCAAAGAGGATTGCTTGAGCCCAGGAGTTCGAGACCACCTGGGCAACATAGCAAGACCTTGTCGCTTTAAAAATAGAAAGAAAAAGAAAAGTAAAATAAGAGTGGCATTACAATTCTGTCTTTGAAGGTCTACACAGGATCTTAAAAAATTATTTTGCGGCTAGGCGTGATGACTCAAGCCTGTAATACCAGTACTTTGGGAGGCTGAGGGAGAACAGCCTGGGCAGCATGAAGAGACCTCATCTCTACAATAAACAAAAAAAATAAGCAGGATGTATTAGCACATGCCTGTAGTTCCAGCTACTTGGAAGGCCGAGGCAGAAGGATCATCTGAGCCCAGCAGGTGAATGCTTGGGTGGCCGTGAATGTGCCACTGCACGCCAGCCTGGGCGACAGAGTGAGACTCCAACTCAAAAAAAAAAAAAAAAAAATTATTTTGCCATTTACAGCTAAAAGTTCAAAATTTACTCCAAATCTCTCCTCATATTAAACTCTGTTATAAATGTTTATACAAAGTAAGAGTACTTAAGCACACAGGCAAAACAGAATTACAAATTGAAGGCAAGTAATAACCTGTGTGCAAACATGCACCTACCATGCACAAAGAAGTAGGGCTGTGCCAGTTCCAGGCCTAGCCTTTAAGAGGGCTAGCAGTTTTTTGCTTCCTGCTTCTTGGAGCCCCCAGCTACCACATAAGAAATACGAGACACATTGATGGAATGGAAGGTCATATGAAGAGGACTGAGGCACCAGACATGTCCATGAAGAAGCCATTTTGGACATCTAGCCAGATAAGCCTTAGGATGACTCCAGTCTTAGCTGTTGTTGACTATAACCACACGAGAGACCCCAAGAAAGAAAGAACGGCTAAGTCCAGTGACTCCACAGAACAGTTGAGATCAAATAATTTGTTTTTTAAGCCACTAATTTTAGAATGAACTATACCACAGCAGTAGATAACTAGAGCACTTGCCTAGGGTTACTCCCTCAGGAAACTCATCTTGAAGGTCAAAAAGTTCCCCAAATGCATTCAGGAACTCCAAAACCATCAGAGCATCACCAAAGATTTCAGGAGGTAGTCTAGTTTTCACTGGAGTTGGTTCTGGAAGTTCCTGCAAGATTAAATAATTCATATAACTATTTGAACCAAATACAGAAAAATGTAAAAGGCAGATACGACTTACTTTTAACCTAATTTTTAAGAATTATTTCGGTCCGAGACCCGCCTGGGCAACTTGGTGAGACCTCATCTCTACAATAAATAAAAAAAAATTAGCCGGGCGTGGTAGTACGTGCTTGTAGTTCCAGCTACTTGGAAGGCTGAGGCGGAAGGATCGCCGGAGCCCAGCAGGTCGAGGCTGCGGTGGCCGGGAGCGTGCCACTGCCCTCCAGTCCGGGTGACAGAGTGAGACTTCAACTCAAAAAAAAAAAAGGATTATTTCATGTAGACTAGTGGTTCTCAACCCTGGTGGTTCATCACAATGACCCTTGAAACTTTTAAGATTATAGATTTCCTAAATTATTTCAGCTTTACTAAATCACAGTTCCTGAAAAGGGACTGTGAGAAAAGGATCTTTTCCTTTTCAACCTAAGAATACAACTTTTAAGCTAAAATGTGTTTCTCACTACATTTCCTAGTTAGGAGGATTTCTTCATCTAGTTTTTTTTTTCTTTCCCTCTCTCCTTCCCTCCCTTTCTTCTTTTTAGACTCAGAATCTCACTCTGTCACCTAGACTAGAGTGCAGTGGCATGCTCATGGCTACTGCAGCCTCGACCTGCTAGGCTCAGGGATCCTTCTACCTCAGCCTTCCAAGTAGCTGGGACTACAGGTGCATGCCACCACACGTGGATAATTTTTTAAATGTCTCACCAAGTTGCCCAGGCTGTTCTCGAACCCCTGGGCTCAGGCAATCCTCTTGCCTCCACCTCCCAAAGTGCTGGGATTGCAGGCATGAGCCACCATGCCAGGCTTCGCCTAGTTTCTGAAGTCAAATTGGCTGTGAAACACTGTCTTAATGCAGTATCTTCTTAATCAATCTACCATCTATGGATTTAGAATTGATTCCTTATAAGTTGAGATGAATTAGTTTTTTGGATACTCTGGTCATAGCAGAATACTTACCTAGAAATCAAGCTAAAAGCATGCTTGGCTACAGTGGTTACTAGATTATCAAGGGTCATACAAACTATCTAATTATTTTTGCAGATTAAGATTCATTATTGAAGCTTGTTATAAAACACTAATGATGTTACCCTGGAATTCTAAGTATGAAAACTTGCTTAACTGGCATTTCCTCTCACTTTGTTTTGAGTCGGAGTATCACTCTGTTGCCCAGGCTGCAGTGCAGTGGCACACTCATGGCCACTGCAGCCTCAACTTGCTGGGCTCAGGAGATCCTTCTGCCTCAACCTTTCAAGTCGCTGGGACTACAGGCATGCACTACCACACCTGGTTAAATTTTTTGATTCATTGTAGAGAGGAAGTCTCGCCATGTTGCCCAGGTTGGTCTTGAATTCCTGGGCGCAGGCAATCTCTCACCTTAGCCTCCCAAAGTGCTGGGATTACAGACATAAGCCACCATGCTTGGTTTATTTCCTCTAACTTAAATATAAAGAAATGAGACTGCTATTAAATAAAATCAAGATTTTTATCAGCAAAGCTACACAGAGCATATAAAACACATGTGTCCTAAACATCATATACGTGTTTATACCTTAAGATCATCACATTCCATATCTTCTCTAGGTTTACTCCATTGCTTTAAGTATTCCATATATTTTCGCTTTTCTTCCCGCAATTTCTCTCTTTCCTTAAAAAAAAGTTAATAAAAATTCGTATAAGAAATGTATAAGGTAGCATATCAGCATCATCTGAGAACCTATTAGAAATGCAAACACTTGTGCCCCTCCCTAGACCTGCAGAGGTAGGAACAGGGTAGGACCCAGCAACTGGTGTTTTAACAAGCCCTCCTGGTGATTAACACACACTAAAGCTTTAGAACCACTGATTAAAATAATGCCTATCAAAATAATGCTATCAGACTGAAAAACGCCTGGTACATAGCAGCTCCTAATAAGTATTAATTTAATTTGACTTTGCCTATAGTAGCCACACTCCTACTTCAAATCAATTAGATTCTCACAAAATAAGCACATTATTAGAATATCTAAAATAAAATTTCCCCTTGTATTTATAATACATTCGTTATTATCAAGAGTCATTTGAATCTGACAACAGCCTAGAGAGACACAGAGATAACAAAGCAGCAACTAGAATATAGTTGATGGATTTCTCTTTCTTACAGTCCAGGCTATTTATCTTTCTCACTTGGTCTCTTGAAATCCTTACTTCTGGGTTCTGGTATTTGAAACAACAAGATAAATGTTGACTCTAACCCACCCCAAGGTGTCCAATAAAGCAATGTGAATAAAATATTATTTTCTAATAGGCATATTTAATGTAAGTTAATAGTATTCTCTTCTTTTGAAATTTAGGGACAACAAAGGTAAACAGATGTACACTTACCAAATTTTCAACATAAAATGCCTAAATAGTTACAGAACTTATTAACTATGTTTGAGTAGCCTACATAAATACGTTATATCACCCTTATCCCCAAGAAATAACTCATGTAAGGTGCAATAAAATGAGCATTTTCATTTATTGTTGCTAAGAGTGTAAATAAATATGTTTGGCAAACACTTAAGCTACGTGTCTAAAATTTTTTTTTTTTCTTTTTTGAGTTGGAGTCTCATGCTGTTGCCCAGACTGGAGTGCAGTGGCCGCTCCCGGCCACCACAGCCTCGACCTGCTGGGCTCCAGTGATCCTTCCGCCTCAGCCTTCCATGTAACTGGATAAAAATTTTTTTTTAAATGTTCTTACCCTTTGACCTATTATTATACCTCTACAAATTTATCCTAGGACATAGTCCAAAAGAAGGAAAGACTTTATTCAGAAATTTGAACATCAGGCCGGGCACGGTGGCGCACGTCTATAATCCCAGAACTTTGGGAGGTCAAGGTAAGAGGACTGCCTGAGTCCACGGGTTTGAGACCAGCCTGAGCAACTTGGCAAGACCTCATCTCTACAATAAATTAAGAAAAATTAGCCAGGCGCAGTGGCACATGCCTGTAGCTCCAGTTACTTGGAAGGCTGAAATGGAAGGATCACCTAAACCCAGCAGGTCAAGGCTGTGGTGGCAGTGAGCATGCCACTGCCCTCCACTCTGGGCGACAGAGTGAGACTCTGACACACACACACACAAAAAGAAATTTGAACATAGCAGTATTATTTATGAGCAAAAAATTGCAAAGCACTTAAGTATGGCTTTTTAATGAATTATTTTAATTAATTTATTTTTTGAGTTGGAGTCTCACTCTGTGCCCTGGCTAGAGTGCAGTGGCACTATCACAGTTACTGCAGCCTCAATTTTCTGGGCTCAGGCGATCATTCCACCTCAGCCCTCCAAGTAGCTGGAACCACAGGTAAGCGCCACCATGCCCGGCTAATTTTTTGATTTATTGTAGAGACGAGGTCTTCCAAGTTGCCCAGGAGGGTCTTGAACCCCTGGCAACCCCTCCTCTCGCCTCTCGCCTCGGCCTCCCAAAGTGCTGGAACTATAGGCGTGAGCCACCGTGCACAGCCTATTTAATGATTTATTATGCAGTCACTAAAATTTTCACTCTACTTAGATTATTTAATAGTATGAAAGGGCTGGGCTCGGTGGCTCAGCCTATAATTCCAGCACTTTGGGAGGCCAAGGTGAATGGATTGCCTGAGCCTGCGGGTTCGAGACCAGCCCAGGCAACTTGGTGAGACCTCATCTCTAGAGCAAATCCAAAAAATTACCCTGGCGTGGTAGTGTGCACCTGTAGTTCCAGCTACTTGGAAGGCTGAGGCGGATGGATCACCAGAGCTCATCAGGTCAATGCTTGGGGTGGCCGTGAGCGTGCCACTGCACCCCAGCCTGGGTGACAGAGTAAGACTCCGACTCAAAAAAAAATAGCATGAAAGAATGTTTATGATAATGTTAGGCAAAAAAAGCACATAAAATTTTAAATGGTGGATGATCTATTTTTTTACAACCTGAAATAAATGAGTCAAAGTGTTACATTTATCCCTAAATATTACCAATTGATTACAGATGACTGTTTTGTTCTCTACATTTTCTGGTGTACACATAGTTTAGCTAGATTAGTTCTCCAACACCACCTCAATGGCCTATTTGAAAGAATTCAAGACACTATAGGCAGTTTAAATCAGCAAAGCATTGAACATACTTCTCCAAGGGTACTTGTGAAAATCCCAGAAAACTTATGAAGTAAACTTTGGAGGAAACCAGCTATAGAATTCTCTAAGGAATATCTAGCAGTAAAGACAGTAATCAAAGATTTGCTGAAACATTATATTTACAGACATCTTATTTTTCAAGGAAGATAAGAACACTGTAATAAATTCTTGTTAGTCATAGAATTTATTTCTCATACTCTGTATTTTACCTTTTAAAGTTTTACATATATCATCTTCCCTAAATCTTGAAGTCTAAATAACACAAAAAATCATTTAGAACTGCACTCTAAAAGAGGGTTTGGTGAGGTGTAAAGGCACATGGACATATGTTGAACCTTAAATTATTCATTAAATTTTCCAAAGCAAAAGGGAGATAAACCAATATTATTTATCAGCATTCTATGCAAATTCATAAGTGTGAATGAAAATGGCAAAAGCATTTGAAAATTAACCATGAATTCAAATATGTAAAGTAATATTACTATCATGTAGAGAACTCAGCTAATACACATAAATACCTTTTCTCTTTCTACTTTAAGTCTCTCTTTTTCTTCTTTTTTCTTTAATCTCTCTTCTTCAACAATTTTTTTCAATTCCTCCTTCTTTTTCTCTTTATCTTCCTTTTCTTTTTTCTTTGCTTCTAGGGCATCTGCTTTTTCTCTTTTTAATTTCGCCTTTTCAAAAGCTGTGAAGAAAATCAACTTACAACCGTATATAGACAAAAAATAACACTTGGCATTTTTTGACATAACAACAGAATCCTTGAAATAATTTCAGGTTAAAGAGATTAGTAGAGATTCATAAAATTCCTGGAGGAAGTCAGCAGTTGATTAAAATGGGAAGGGCAAATTGGCCAAGTTCAAGACAAACTGTAGCACTAGGACAAATGTATCTCTGTCTTTGGAAAGCTCTGATACTCAAAGTGTGAACTGAAGGCCAGCATCAGCAAGGTTATCACTCTGCATTAAAAATATAGAACCTTCATTTTGACAAGATCCCCACATGATTCATATGCATATTCAAGTTTGGGAAGCAATGTTTTAAAAGGCTGTGTGAGTCAAACAAAATGGCCCCTGATGGTCTGTAGGCCCTGGAAACTCACAACTTCTGCTTAAGCTAGCATTAAGGAGTTTAAGAGAGGGATATGTTATACCTCGAAAAACTATTTTAAGAGATGAACAGGTCTTACTTATAAAACAAATAGTTATCTGAGAGAAAAAAAGAACTACACTTCAAAACAATAAACCAGAAATATGTCATTTTAGAAACATGACCCATGTAGGCACAGAGAAATAGTCTTTCTTGCTCCTAATCAGTTTTTGAAGAGAATATAAAACTCACCCAGTGACTTCATTTCTTCTTGTTTCAAAAGTTTGTCTCTTTCTTTAGTAGCTTTGTTCCTATAACCTGTAATAGTCTGTTTATTAACAACGTTGTCCTAAAAAACAGACCAAGAAACTAAAGTTGTAAACCACAAATTATACAAACTGATGGTCTGCCTGTTCTTACAGTAAGAATAAAAAACAAAATATTTAAAGCTCTCACCATCACACTTCATTTTTATTAAAATGAGTTTTTATTCTAAAGTATAATAGAACTTGAAAGGACAGACCAAGAGTGGGAGGCCATTTTTCATCTTGTTCTTAAACCCTGACACAATGATGAGAAAGTAGAAGCTATGCTTTTGGAGAAATGCACACTTTAGGTAAAATTAACTTTGCCGACTTTGTCTTTTCAGAAACAGACTTTTTGGTGCCAGGTATTAGAGATATCTCATAGCGGCAACCAAGCTTGCCTAGAGTAAAGGGAATTTACAAGGCCTAAGACACCATGCATTGGGCAAGGATTGTAAAAGTCATGAAACTTGTAATTACAAAAGTTATGACCGCTCAGAGGGAGAGTAGGTAGGAGTTCGATCTTTCAGTAGATTGGGCACTATCTACAGGGAAGTCACAGATCCCCCGAAGCTACCCACTGGGAATGCCTAGGAGATAAGGGGAGGTGCACCCTCCATTAGCTCTAAGGAATGTCGTTTGGGAAGGTGCAGGAGAATCAGAATCCTTGTCACGCCCTTCTCTAGGGGCTATGATAATGTGGGTGGACATTAATGGGTCTCTGTGTCACAGGATCTCCAAGACATCCACAGGTGATTGATAAGGAAGTCACAGCGGCAGTCACGTGCAACATCTCCAAGAAAAGGATTTAAGCCAGGGCTTTGGGGGGCTAAGCCACCACACTCACCTAGAGTGTAGGCCCACTCCTTGTCTGTGGGGGGGTGAACTCTTCTTAAATAAATCTTTTCTTCTCTCACCTTTTTGTGTTGCAATTCTTTGCATTTACTCGGATCTCTGGGTTGCCAGCGCGCACCTCCGGCTTGCCAGCCCCGGCGGTGCTGCGCCTCCCTGCGCCTCTTCCCCTCACCCTAACAGAACTTGTAATAACTCTAATCATAGAGTAAACAGAACATGGGTTAATTCTATAGTTCTACAAATTAGTGCAAAACATTCCAGGAAAAATAATTGGTAAAATACATAAAGAGTCTTTAAAAATATGCATTAGTAAAACAAAAAAACTTCCATGTTACTTTATAAACTAGATGGTGTAAGCATCAAATATAAAAGAGGCAGAGAAAAGACATGTCAGAAACATTCTTGTGGCCAATGTTAAACAATGTCAAAATTTTACTTTTACTTTATTTCTTGTGAGAATATCTCTAACCTAATTTGTGTATTGTTTTATCATCTCTTTTCTTGTAAATGTAATAAAACATAAGTTATTTATTTAAATATTTGAGTACCCAGCATGTGCCAAGCTAAGGGTGGTGATAAGATAGACCTGGTCTCTGCTTTTACAGTGCTTATAGTTTAGCAGAGAAGTCAGATTTTATTGATCTTTTTGAGTCAGAGGTCTTACTCTGTCACCCAGGCTGGAGTGCAGTGGTACACTCACAGATACTACAGCCTCAACCTGCTGGGCTCAAGTGATCCTCCTGTCTCAGCCTTCCAAGTAGCTGGAACTAAAGGTACAAGCCACCATGCACAGTTAATTTTTTGACTTATTGTAGAGACGAAGTCTTGCCAAGTTGCCCAGACTGGTCTTGAACCCCTGGGCTTAGGCAATCCTCCTGCCTCTGTGTACCAAAGTACTGAGATTATAGGCACTGAGTCACCACGCCTGGTCTCAGATTTTAAATAATTAAAATATGAGAAGGCTTGTAATAGCTGAAGTTCTAGGTTCTGAGTAAATTCTGAAACGGAAATTCTAAACAGCCAAAAGAGATAGTTTTGGCTGGGTGCGGTGGTTCACACCTATAATCCCGGCACTTTGGGAGGTCTAGGTGAGAGGACTGCCGGAGCCCATGGGTTTGAGACCAGCCTGAGCAACCTGGTAAGATCACATCTCTACAATAAATCAAAAAATTAGCTGGGCATGGTGTCACATGCCTGTAGTTCCAGCTACTTGGAAGGCTGAGGTGGAAGGATCACCTGAGCCCAGTAGGTCAAGGCTGTGGTGGCCATGAGCATGCCACTACACGCCAGCCTGGGCAACAGAGTGAGACCCCAACTCAAAAAAAGAAAAGAAAAGAAAAAGAAACAAAAGAGATAGTTTTGAATTGGAGTTAGAAAATAAAAGTGTGGTAATTAATCATTCTAGCTTTAGTTATTTCATACTCAAAATTAAATTGCTAAAAAAGTCAATGAATAACAGTATCAGTATCATACTATATCACTGAAGCAAGGCAAAAAGAGCAAGGGGCTAGTTTTCGACTCAGGTTCAAATTCCAGCTTTTAGGTTGTGTTACTCAGAATAATATCCTACCTATTTTTTTAAAAATAGGGTCTTGCTATATTGCCCAGGCTGGGCTTGAACTCCTGGGCTCAAGTGATCCTCCTACCTCAGACTTTAGAGTAGCTGAGACTACAATAATATGCCACTGTGCCCAGTCTACTTATTCTGAAGGGCTACTGTGAGATTTAAAGATGATATGTAATATGTAATAAAGTGTTTAGTATACAACAGGAATAAAATGAAAAGCAATTTATTGTATTGAAAATTGTTTGGAAGAGGAACAAGCTTCACCTGCAATTGAAAAATATTGTGTGCCATTAAGAAAGTACTGAGGCTTCTACACTGTTGGTGGAAGTGTAAATTAGTACAAACTTCTTTGGAAAACAGAGTGGTGATTCCTAAAAGATCTAAAAATCAACCTTCCATACAACCCAGCAATCCCCCTTCTGG
>CAUYQG010281753.1:0-10707 GCA_963574415.1 Tarsius wallacei | reverse complement strand
ATCGACTCCAAATCCATCCAATTTGCTGCAAAGTTCATATATTTGTCCTTCTTTATGGCTGCATAATATTCCATTGTGTATATGCACCACATTTTTTTATCCAGTCCAGCTTCGATGGGCAACACAGTTGGTTCCATGTTTTGCTATTGTGAATAGAGCTGCAACAAACATACGTGTGCAGGTATCTTTTTTGTAGAGTAATTTGGGTTTCTCCGGGTATATTTCCCAATTATAATACTATAAGAAAGCGATTGACAGTAGTGGGAAACTGTCAGGGGAGGGAGGTGGGATTGGCAGTTGAAGGAAACTGCTAGGGGAGGGAGGGGCATACCTCATCAACAAAGGTACCTGCATGATCAATGTTTATATACCTAACCCTGAATTGTACCCCACATCTTTATAATAAATGAATTACTTAATTAAAAAAAGATGCCTTTTTCTGTGAAAAACACCTAGCATCTTCCAGGACCCAATTTAAATATCCCCTCCTCTGTGATATACCCAAAATCTCAGAGAAAGCATCGCTCACACTCTTAAAGTCTATCCACGTATCTTGCACAAAGCATATCATGTTGTTTGGGAACTGTGTCTGGGAACTCTAAGAACAGCAAGTCCTATTTACTTTTGCATTTTACTCAGACCACCTCTAGACATCCTCCTGTCCTCCCTCACACTTGTCACATACGTGTCAAAAACCCTTTTTTAAAACACTTTGGATTTGGAACTTTTCAAAGCTTCGAATGCTATGACAGGCCATGTACTGTGTCTTAAGGAACGTTCCCAGGAGTATTTGGGCAACACTCCAGAAAAACAAACACATGGCAGTGTCTGCAGTGAGAAAAATGTGTATCCACAGTAAATGGGATACATTTGAAAAAGCACATAGCCTCGTAGCCCGTTCAGGTCAGGTTTTTGCCACTCAGTGAATTCAGGTTTTTTTAAAGCTCTCTGGATTTCAGAGTTATAGACCAGAGGTTGTAAACCTTTTATCCAAGCCCACTGTGTGTTTATTGAACTGGGTTCAAGAAAACATCTTCTCATTGCTGTTTTCCTTAAATTTCCCTTCTGCTTGCAAAATTTAAGAGCGACTTGTTAAAATCTCCTGGATACCATTGTTGTTGTTTTCAGAAGTCAAAATAAAATGGTAAAAATCTCCAGATTCCCTCACCTAATGTCTGGAGAAACAAATTATGCTGTTTTTCTGCAGTTCTGAGTGCTGAATCAGTGAAACAAGGTCTTCTCCATCAATATATAAAAACTATAGAGCCTGGAATACTACTCATTTGACTACCAAATCTGAGTCTAGCAAATCACTTGAACATGAAGTTCTCATGGTTTGCACTTGGCTAATAATAATCTCACAGACAAGAAAACGAAATCCCCAGAAGAGATGGAATCATCTTTGATCGCTGGAAGCATCTCAGAGGGTACCTCATTCAATCCCTTCACTTTATAGATAATGAAACCGAGGTCCAGAGAGGTTAATTGACTTTCCTGGTTCACACAGTTGGTTAGTGGTGAAGCTGAAACTAGAATCAAGGTCTCTGGGGTGAAGCTTCTTTTTCCCCACACTATAGTGCCTTAATAGAATAGGAGTTCTTCTGACCTTGCCCCTTTAAGTCCTGCTATTTTCAAAAGCACAGTTATCCTATTCAATCCTCTAAGTAATTGCACTGTACACATGGTGTGCACCTTGAGTTCTGCACACCACGACCATCATTTGAAAATAGTGATGACAGCAGCTGCCTCTTTACTGAACCAATAGAACATGTCAAGGTCTGCACTCAGGACCTAATAAAGAGAAGACATAAATGGAAGATGATATTGCTATAGGTAATTCCCATTCTAACAACCTACATTAAAAGTTTAATAAAATCATTTTTGAAAATGTACTTGGATTTCAAAAAGATATACTTACACGAAGACAAACCACATTCAACTCATTGGTCAAATTCTGAATATGGAAGCCCTTTTTGGATACTTTGCTGAAGTGTATCACTTAGGCAAATGCTACACACATTTTGATTTGCTGGCTCTGTAGTATCTCTTGAACAGGAATTTCTAATTAAATTCTATTTATGGAATCTTAGAATGAAGATAACAGTTTGAGGAAATGGCTGTTTTTATGTGTATATCATGAAATGGCAACATGATTTCAAATATTATTAACTTATTTAAAGAATGGCAAGTATTTCCCCAAGCATCAGGTAACATTCAACTTCATAAACTTTCAAAAGAGGGTAGTCATTTTTTTAGCTGACTTTTATCTCCATAGATAGCAACTGAATTTCAGGGTAGTTAAAAAGAACTTTGGCCCCTGGATCCTACAATACCACAGTATCCAGATAGGCTTTCTCCCTCGACGGACTGTCTTCTTCCTTTTTATTCTGGAAAAGGTGAAAACAGGTAAAGGGCAAACAGTAGTCATGAGTTCACCCCTGACCAGAGACTGTGAAGATGCAAGGGATAGAAAATTGATAAATGAAATATTTGGAATATCAATGACCCTGAACCTCAGGTCACTTGGATTATGTACAAAAAAATCTAAAATAGTCTTCCATCAGTTTCTTTCTTTATTTTATTTTATTTTTAATTTAATTTAATTTTTTTAATTTTTATTTTGAAATTATGGGGTACAACTCAGGGTTAGGTATACAAGTGTTCATTGTGCAGTTACCCGTATTGATGAGGTATGCCCCTCCTTCCCAAGGTGGATATCATTTTTAAAAATTTTTTTAAAAAGGACTGATTGTCTTCAATGAAAACATGTGAACCACTCTAACAAGTCAAAGTCACCACTGGCTTGCACTAAAATAAACAATGACCCTCATACAGAGAACAGTATTAAGACGTCCTATCATCAAAAATGTTTTGATGACAGATTTCGTCCCTCTCATAATTAATAAAGCAGAGCACCCTAAGGATGGAGTGAATTCATCTGCATATTACAAGAACCTAAGGGGTGAAGTCCAGCCCCACTGAGTCTCCTCTGGGCCAGAGGTAATTGTAACACTGATTATTTCAGAGACCATGCCAAGTCTCATTTGAGTCTTTTAAGAAAGCGATAGAGCTGCATGTTTCATTTCACTAATGATCAAATATCCCAGCCAGCATAATTAGACCGACCAGGTCACTGAGAATTCTTAATTAATGAAAAGTTCAAAACCAATTTCACATACCACCTATGTCTGATTTTCCAGTGGATTGCCGTTCATTTGAAGGCAGCAGAATATCTTTGAAATGCTTGTTCAAAAGGAAAGCGTTTTTCCTTAAATTTGTCATCAAAATGGTTGGTTTCATGTAGCTCATAGCTCCAAACTCAGCCCTTTCCCTCTAGCACTTTTGCAAGTGTGTTATGTGAAGTGCTTTGTTCTGTTGAGAAGAACCAGGGTGGAGGCTCAGGTAGGCAAAAGACAACATGAAGGAAAGATGTAAATAAAATACAAATGCAGCAATCTTGTTTTGTTTTGTTTCTCCTTCTGTGTCTTCAGTACCTAGGATAGTACCCAGGACAGTACCAAGCGTGTACTATGCACTCGGTAAATACTCAGTGAATGAATCACTGTCCTGTTCTTTATCATTCACACGTGTCACATCATCCCAGATGTTGTGATTTCTCTTTTCCAGATACAGGAAAGCCCTGGCCCTGTAGGACGGTTCCACAGAGCACCCACCTGCAGACCACCTCTAATATCACAACATGAAACATCTGTTGACACAAAATAGACATTGCACTCATGACACTAGGCTGGATTTTGTAAAAAAGTGTCTCCCGTGTCCATCTAGATGTTACCCAGAAGTCACTTTTCCATGCCCATGCGAAATCACAGATTTGACTGTGTAGCATCCTGGGTCTAACCAAGACACAGAAACAACACGGCGAGTGAAATGGAGGAAAATGAATAGAGAGAAAAAGTAAACTATAACGAAAGAATAATTATAAAACACTTTTTAAAATTTTAGAGGGCATTCAAGGGCTGAGGAAGAATACCCGAAGAAGAACAAACTTCAAAGAGGGTATCCCCTTCCCCAGGGCTGGGGTTTAACTTCATTGGAGAAGGCATATTCCATCTCAAGGAAGACCAGGAAAATCTTTTGGTTTGTCCAACCCAGAGCTATCTGCAGTCATTGGCAAGCAGAAGGCATCTCTTCAGACTGAAAGAGAGGAACAAAAGATCAGCAATAAGTAGTATGTGCATGCAGAGGAGAGGGGGCCAGACATGTCCAGGCTACAGAAGGAAAGTGCGAGCCAGCGGGATTGGGAAGGCTTTGAGCATGGGGTCAAGTGGGAATCTTTTGGGGTACCACCTTCCGATTGAAGAGGAACACAGAAAAGTAACCACCAAGCTGAGGCTTTGAGGTAGCTGAGCACTCTGGCCCCAAGGCTAAGACAGACTCCCACTAGGTGCTCCCACTCAGACACTTTTGACAGCTCCATACCCCACCTCCCTCTGCCACAGTAGGAAAAAGGAGAGACTGCATCTCCCTACAACATGTCTCCGGTGCCCTCTACTGAGAAAGCTTAATGTCATGTTTCCTGTGAAGGGACAATGCATATAGGAATTCCCTGTCATCAGAGGATATCTGTTCAATGGTAAGTTTGGAGCAGAGAGACAATAAATTAATACTTTCAAAAAATCACACGAGTGTGCTTGTCTTTGTGCATGGACCAGCCAACAAATAGAAACATTTCACAATTTGGACACAATGCAACCTCCAGAGAACTGTGTCCCCAGAATGTGCATCTCTCCGTACAGTACCTCAAAGTTAACTCTAAGATTGGAAGGCAGGTCTAAACTTAGAGCTGAATCAAGACTAGGAACATTTTTCTCCTCAAATATATTCAGACAGATCCCAAGAATAACCATTCGTCCTAAATAGCAACAAGAGAGTATTATGAGTGAAGTTATCCTAGAGAATTATTCCATTCCTAGTTCCCTGCCACTGACATGTATGCTCATCCTGAAATTGTCAAGGAGACGTGGTTTTTCTTCCCAAATTATAAATTTCAGTGACTTGCTTTTGTCCTTCACTCAATGAAAGTCTCATACACATCATGCTGAACTACCCATGGCTACCTATCACAGTGAATAAATCATTCCTCATTGTTTTGACCATTAGGCTAAAGGACCCTTTGATTGTTAGGTAAGTAAAAAGTATACGTTTCTTCAACAACAATAACAGCAACAACACTACCATCCATTAAGTACTGGCAAACTCTCCAGTGAGTTTTTGTGTGTCACAGAAATAGTCCAAACATTGTCACTTCCAGTTCTTCTCATCTTCAGATCTTAGAGATGACTCTTGGGAAAGTCAGTTTATCTTTCATGTACTGCCTTTGGCTTTCCTAAAAAAATAAAAATTTCTGACCATTGCAGTACTGCTTCAAAAAGTGAAGCATGGAAAAGGAAAATAAAGGAGTTAATGTTTCCTTTTTGAAGTAATCCAAATATTGAATTTGTGTATCTATCTGTTCATCTTTACCGGAAGAAATAAAAAGAAAGAAATTCTTCAGTTTACTGTGTGACTCTGGGATTATGGGAGACCCAGGAGGCCAGAGTTATAAAACCTATTAAACCTTCTTCTAGGGCATGACCTTAGGAAAGAACTCCAATAAAACTCATGAAAATATTAGAGTATAAAATGAAGTGCTTTTCCCCTAAGAATGAAAGGCATCTTGAAAGAAAACAATCAGTTAATAAAGGTAGGCTCCCATCTTGAATTTTCTCAACGAATCCTGATTATGCCATGCTTCCACAAGTATCCCCATAGCTCATTTCTAGATATGTTTGTCTTAAAACAACCCTCACGTAGGTTATTCATGCACAGATTGTGGGGGGAAGATTTTAATTTCTCTTGAAAAGAGGTTTTATAAATTGCTTTTTACTGCCCAGGGAGGGTCTGGAAAAAAACCTGATGAAAGTTGATAAATGATTTTCTTGGTTTGTAAACTTTTATATTTCCAACTGTTAAGTTATTAAAACAGTTGCCAGAACTTCTATTTTCTTATAGCCCTAGGACTCTCCTTATGTGAAGACCTGGAACAAATAACAATTAATCAAGGGCTAGAGGCAAAGAACATATGCTTAGATTAGTTATGCCCTATGCGTAGCTGAAATTCCAACTATGCAGCTGGAGGAGAGTATGCAATTACACGTCCAACCTATAGGTGTGTTCGTCTCTCCTATTAAAACTTCAAGCTATTTTTAATAAACTGACAAAAAGCAACATCTTTTATTGATTTCTTTTCACCTATTATGTGATTTATGACCAGAACCAGTGTGTCCATTTCTTGAGAATCAGAAGATGTCTAAAACTGTGCATTTCCCCTGGAGGATTAAGACATCTCCAAGCTTAAGAGTTCAAGCCTGTTAACTGAATAAAAGAGTCACTGAGTAAATGCATGCCATGGATCCATATGTAAGTGTAATAAGAAGCTAAATTTGACTCTTCTTGTTTTCACAGAATTTCTGCAGAACAATTCGTGAAATATCAGTCATTATATGGAGGACAGGCTAAGATACTGGGAAGCAGTTTCGAAACACTCAGTGCCGTTCGCTTCAAGTCTTCCATTTTTCAGTAGGAGAGAAGAAGAGGCCATTTCCCATGCCTAGAGTTAAGGAAGACAGCTTCTGAAAACCACAGAGGACAGGAGTTTGGGAGACACAACCTTGTGACTAAAACTGTCACCTAGAAAAGGAGGCTGGCTGCAGAGTCTCCTAAAGGCAAGAGAAGGAGAAAGAAAAAAAAGAGAAGGAGAGAGGACTCGGGTGGCTATGGCCATAAGAGCACCTCTGTGGAGACAGCAAGGTGCTTATTTTCCATGGAGCAAGTCCACCAAAAAGCAGACCTGAAGGAACACGGTGTACCCAGAGTGATTTCAACAGGAAGCCTGGTGCAAGAGGTCTCTAGAGAGGAATCTCAAGTAATCGAAGCATCATTCACAACAAAGATATGCAAATAAAACAACTCAGAAAAACACGCCACAGGAACAAAGTCAGAATTTGGATACCTGGTCCTAATGAGAGCACTTTAACAGCTAAGAGAAACTTCAAATCACCCTAGCTATATGTACAGTTTCTGCTTCCTTTGGCTGTATCATCCCTTCTCCATCCTTCTCAATCCAAGATGAGCTATAAGCAGCAAATATGGGAAGAAGGAAAATATCAGATGGAGTCATGAAAAAGACTGACTACACTGTTTATCCTACTGCAAATCTTAGAACCTGAGTCAAGTCGGATCTAGAGCAGAGGGAAGGTTGAATCTCAAACTTTGATATCCGACTGAACCAGACTTTTCAACTCCTGAAAAAACGAGAACTTTTTATTTGTTAATACCTGAAAGTGAGTAGGAAATGGAACCAAGCAAAGAAACCAGGCTAAACGGGGAGCAAAGTACTGGCTTTGGTAACAGCTTGATAAAGACCATTAAGCAACTCAAAGCAATGATCTAATGAAAACTAGATGGAGACACAACTTATACCGAGATCCCTAAGTTAGGCTTCTGACTTTCTCCCCACCCCGAGTGGATATGTGGGTACATCACCTTCGAATCTGAGGGTGAGACTTACCACTGCAGTCTAAGAACATACCCACCCACGGAAGAACAAAAGAAGGAAAAGCCAGAAGGGAAGACCTCATGCATCCCCGGTGTCCAACGTGGTTTGGTGTGTGCTACCTGGTTTGTGTTTGGAAACTAACCTAGTCCAAGATGCCATCTGGAAAAGAAGGAAGCTGAGGCTCTTTCCAGGTGCTGGGATGAAGAGCAGAGAGTGAAAAAAGTACTCAAGAGATTGAGGCCAGACTTGGTGGCTCATCCTGTAATCCCAGCACTTTGGGAGGCCGAGGCGAGTGGATTGCCTGAGCCTGTGGGTTCAAGACCTGCCCGGGCAACTTGGCAAGACCTCATCTCTACAATAAATCAAAAACTAGCTGGGCATAGTAATGTGCACCTGTAGTTACAGCTACTTGGAAGGCTGAGGTAGAAGGATCACCAGAGCCCAGCAGGTTGAGACTGCAGTGGCCGTTAGCATGCCACTGCACTCCAGGCTGGATGACAGAGTGAGACTCCAACTCAAAAAAAAAAAGAGAGAATGACTGAGTCTGCAGGGACTGAGTAACCTGCCCTATCTCAGATCTCAGGAGGTAAGAGTGCCTGTTCATGAACTCACTGCACCCTTCAATATGATGACACTTCCCCACATTCCTTCAGTATAAAAACATGTCCTGTGACTGCCTGAGTCTGACCAATCTGAGTCCGTTGCTTCCTGTAAGGTCAAGGCTTGGAAAGAAGCAGAAGAGAAAAGGTTTTCTCCTCTGAGAGGCAGAAAAGACTCCCTCGACCTTATTTGATGATGGCTTTTTGGAGAACTGCTTATAAGAATAACCACAGCTCTTTTGAGGAAATTATACTTTGCCTAGAGTGAATGATTTGTCTAAAGTGACCTAATCAATAGGTCTACTTCCTGCTTTCCTTTTTTTTGCTGTGAACATCTAATGTCAACTAATGATACAATTCCATCACCCATTATGGCAGCCCAAGTTTCCGGCAATCTAAACCTCATCATGTCTTCTGACCTACTCTAAGAAAACTCAAATAGTAAGACAGCGCTTAACAAATATGTATTCCATGAGCAAAGCTCATAGAAGAAAATAAATGTCTTCCAATTTGTGATGATACTAAAGTGCATTAATTAACACCTTTATGAAATGCACTGCTGCAATCATTCTGAACAAAATGATGTAAAATGGAAATAAAAACTTTCCAACTTTTAAAATCCTTCTCATATATTAATAACAATGACAATGATAACACATCTTTACTGAGGGCTTGTCATTAACCAGGCACTAGAGATAAGCACTTTAAATACTCAGTACTCCACATACACTTTTTGTACTCACAATAACCTTGGAGCTCATTGTTTTTGTGTTCTTAGGAGATGAAACAATTTAGCAATTGCAAGTCACCTATCCAAGGACAAACAGCTATCAAGTGGAATAAGAAAGATTCCAATCCAGATACTTAAGTTTCCCATCAAAATGCCTCTCACTGGAACAGAGGGTATCCTTGGTTTTGAGTCTTAGTCTGCCACTGCTAATGCCGTAACTAAAACATGTTTTATGTTTGTGATACAAAAAGGCATGCTTTCTTACTTGATAATTACTACCTAAACACGAGAGGCCATTTCGAGATACTTTAAACCATGGAATCAATGAAAATGACTAATGACTATGCAAATAGACCGTTATCAGTCTTTGTGGAACCTTTGGTGAATAACACTATTTTTTAATTATAAAGGTGTGGAGTACAATTCAAGGTTAGGTATACAAACGTTGATTATGCAGGTACCCCTGTTAATGAGGTATGCCCGTCCCTCCCCTAACAGTTTCCTTCAACCGCCAATCCCACCCCCCCTTGACAGTTTCCCACTAATGCCAATCCCTTTCTTATAGTATTATAATAAATGTTCAAGGTCCGCTTATGAGTGCAAACATATAAATACCCTATTTTTAAGACAGCAGCCTTAAGTACTGATTTCAAAGTAACGATTTCATTTCTTGTGCTGGATATGTGCGTTTGTGTCAGCAGTGCAGTTTTATTGTGTTTTAAATTTTTCTTTAAAATTTTACTTGAATTAGAAAGATGGAGAAAGGATTTGGGGAGGTGATATTTTTTTGGGGGAGGTGATATTTTTGTGTGTATGCTGTCCTGCATACACACAAAAAAACATAATTATACCAAATGGTAACAGACCGCTTTTTGCTTTTTGTGGTATAAATATGTGTATACTGTAGTCCCATCAGATACCTGAGGACTAGAACCTGTACCTGTCTGCCCTGGTGCCTACTTGGAGAAATCCAAGAGGACTTCAAGTAAAGAACGCTTTGTCCATGTTGCCCGTTGAAGCTGGACTAGATAAAGAAAATGTGGTACATAGACACAATGGAATATTATGCAGCCATAAAGGAGGACAAACATATGGACTTCGCAGCAACTTGGATGAATTTGGAGTCGATCATACTCAGTGATCTATCACAGAAACAAAGAACAGAGTACCTTATGTTCTCACTCATAAGTGGACCTTGAACAACTACAATGCTATAAGAAAGCAATTGGCAGTAGTGGGAAACAGTCGGGGGAGGGGTGGGATTGGCAGTTGAGGGAAACTGCCAGGGGAGGGAGGGGCACACCTCATCGACAAGGGTACCTGCATGATCAATGTTTGCATACCTAACCCTGAATTGTACCCCACATCTTTATGATAATAATAATAATAATAATAATAATAAAGAACGCTTTGTCTCATTCCTAAGGATTCAGAAGAGAAGTGATATGTTTGCTCCCCTCAAAAAAAAAGTGAAAATAGATTAAGAATGACTCATTATCAGAGAAATGCAAGTCAAAACCTCATTGGGATACCACCTAACCCCAGTAAGATGGCCATCATTCATAAAACAAACAATGACAGATGCTGGTGAGGATGTAGAGAAAAAGGAACACTTCTACACTGCTGGTGGGAATGCAAACTAGTGCAACCTCTCTGGAAGACAGTGTGGCAATTTCTGAAAGAACTAGAAAGTGACCTTCCATATGATCCAGCAATCTCCCTATTGGGAATATACCTGGAGGAACTCAAATCATTCTACAAAAAAGATACCTGCACACGTATGTGTGTTGCAGCTCTATTCACAATAGCAAAAACATGGA
>CAUYQG010281750.1:0-15432 GCA_963574415.1 Tarsius wallacei | reverse complement strand
CTCAATGTGGTTTTGATTTGCATTTCTCAGATGATTAGTGAGGCTGAGCATTTTTTCATGTGTCTGTTGGCTGCTCATATGTCTTCTTTTGATAAGTGTCCATTCATGTCTTTTGCCCACTTTTTAATGGGGCTGTTTGTTGTTGTTGTTTTTCCTTTTGGCACACTTGAGTTTCACGTAGATCCTGGATATTAGGCCTTTGTCAGATACACGGTTGGCAAATATTTTTTCCCATTCTGTAGGCTGTCTCCACACTTGATGGTTTTTTTTTTGTTTTGCAGAAGCTTTTTAGTTTGATGAGGTCCCACTTGTCTATCTTATCTCTTATGGCATGGGCATTTGGGGTTTTGATCAGGAATTGGTTGCCTATTCCAATTTCCATAAGGGTGTCTCCTGTGTTTTCTAGATTCTTAACACTTGAGGTTTTATGTTTAGGTCTTTAATTCATTTGGAGTTGATTTTTGCGTATAGTGATAGGTAAGGGTCTTGTATCATTCTTCTGCATGTGGTCAGCCAGTTTTCCCAGCACCATTTACTGAATAGGCTCTTCTCACCCCAGTGATTATTATTGGAGGTTTTGTTAAAGATGAGTTGGTTGGGGAATTGAGGTTTTGCTTCCAGAATCTCTATATTGTTCCATTGTTCTATGTGCCTGTTCCTGTACCAATACCAGACTGTTTTGATTATTGTAGCCTTATAATAAAGTTTAAACTCTGGAAGTTTGATATCTTTTGCTTTTTTTTTCTTTTGCTAAGGATTGTTTTGACAATTCATGGTCATTTATGTTTCCATATGAATTTCTGTACTGTTGTTTTCCTATATGAGAAGAATGATGTTGATAATTTAATGGGTATACTATTGAATCTGTAGATTGTCTTTGGTAGGATGGACATCTTAACAATATTGATTCTTCCAGTCCATGGGGCATGGAATATTTTTCCATTTGTTTGTGTCTTCTTTCACTTCTTTGAGTAGTGTTTTGTAGTTTTCATTGTAAAGGTCTTTCACTTCTCAGGTTAGAAAGATGCCAAGGTATTGTTTTTGTGACTACTGTGAATGGTATTATGCTTTTTATTAGGTTCTCTGCTTGTTTGTTGTTGGTGTATAAGAATGCGACTGTCTTTTGCACATTTGTTTTATTCCTTGAGCTTTTGCCAAAGTCATTTATCAGTGCAAGGAGATTTTTGACAGATTCTTTTGGATTTTCTAGGTATAGGATCATGTCATCAGCAAAGAGAGATAACTTGACTTCTTTTTCTATTTGGATACCCCTGATTTCCTTCTCCTGTCTGATCAGTCTATTTAGAACTTGCAACACTATGTTGAACAGGAGGGATGAGAGTGGGCAGTCCTGTCTTGATCCAGTTTTCAGGGGGTAGTGCTTCCAATTTCTGTCTGTTTAGCAATATATTGACTGTGGGTTTATCATAGATGGCTCTTACTATTTTGAGGTATGTCCCTTCTATGCCTAGGTGTTCATGGATTTTTATCAAGAAGGATGCCGGATTTTATCAAAAACTTTTTCTGCATCTAATGATATAATCACGTGGTTCTTGTTTTTACATCTGTTCATGTATTTAATTATATTTATGGTCTTGTGGATGTTGAACCATCCCTGCATCCCAGGAACGAAGCCTACTTGGCCATGGTGAATGATTTTTGAGATGTGTTGTTGGATTCGATTTGCTAGAATCTTGTTGAGTATTTTTGCATCTATGTTCATCAGGGATATTGACCTTTATTTTCCTTTCTTAGTTGGATCTTTACCTGGTTTGGGTATCAGTGTGATGTCAGCTTCATAAAATGATTTGGGGAGTGTTCCGTCTTTCTCAATTGCCTGGAATACTTTCAATAGGATTGATATTATCTCCTCCTTGTATGTTTTGTAGAATTCCACTGGAAATCCATTTGATCCAGGACTTGTTTTTTGTTTGTTTGCTTGTTTGTTGTTGTTGTTTGTAGTTTTCTTATAACGGTCAATTTCCTGGTTGTTATTGGTCTGTTTAGGATCTCAATTTTTTCTTGTTTCAACCTTGGGAGGTGGTGTGATGTCAGAAAGTTCTTCATTTCATTTAGGTTTTCAAGTTTGTTTCCATACAGGTGTGCATAGTAATCTCTGATGACCATTTGTATTTCTTCAGAGTCAGTTATGACTTGATTTTTTGCATTTCTGATTGTCTTTATTTGGGCTTTTTCTCTCTTTTTCTTGGTCATTCTGGCTAGGGGTTCATCAATCTTGTTTATCCTTTCAAGGAACCATCTTTTTGATACATTGATTTTTTCCTATGATATTTTTTGTCTCCTATGTCCTATATTTAGGCTTTTACTTTAGTGACCTGGATTCCTCTGAAGTTAGAGTTTTTGTGGTATTGCTTTTCCAGGTCCCTTAGGTGATTTTTTTTGACTGTCAACTTGTTCTCTTTCTATTTTCTTGGTGTGTTTCATACAGACAAAAATTTCCCTCTCAGTACTACTTTAAAGGCATCCCAAAGGTTTTGGTAAGATGTTTCTTCATTTTCGTTTGTTTCCAGGAATCTTTTAATTTCTCCTTTGACTTCTGTGTTGACCCAGGAGTCATGCAGCCTCATGCTGCTTAGTATCGATGTCTTTTTGGGTTTTGGGGATTTTTTTGTTGGTGGTGGTGGTGATATTTATTTTTATTCCATTGTGGTCTGAGAAGGTACATGGCAGTATTTCAATCTTGTGAAGTTTGTTTATGTTTGATGTGGCTGAGGATGTGGTTGATCTTAGAGTATGTTCCATGTGGTAATAAGTAGACTGTATATTCTGTGGTTGTTGGGTGGAGTGTTCTATAGGTATCTACTAAGTCCATTTGGTCAAGCATCAAGTTGAGGTTTTGGATCTCTTTGTTGATATTTTGCCTCAATGATCTATCGAGGGTTGTTAGTGGGGTATTTAAGTCTCCAGTTATGATAGCGTTAGAGTCAATATCTTTTTTCAGTTTACTTAGTAGCTACTTTATAAAAGCTCATGCTCTTGTGTTGGGTGCATTATGCTTAGGATACATATTTCTTGTTGATGGATCAAACCTTTTATCATGATATACTGTCCTTTCTTATCTTTTTAATTTTTTGATAGCTTACAGGTTGTTTTGTCTGATATTAAGATTGTGACTACTGCTTTATTCTGTGATATGTTCACCTGGAAATTCATTTTCCATCCTCTAACTTTGAGTCTGTGGGCATCTTTAGGTGGTGAGTTGATTTTCCTGGAGACAGCAACTTACCAGGTCATGTGTTTTTATCCAGTTTTCCATTCTTTGCCTTTTCAGTGGTGCATTTAATTTATTCACATTCAGTCTGATTATTGAAATATGAGAGTTTGTTCCTATCATAATGCTCTCATATATCATCTTTTGTGTTCATATATGTGTGTTTTAATTTTTACAGGTATACTGTGTGTTCTGCTGCTTCTGTTTTTTTTGTAATGTTGTGAAGTATATGGTCTTTCTTATGTTTCTCTTTTTCTTCTGCACAGCACCATTTTAAGCATCTCCTGTAGGACTGGTCTCAAAGCAGCATATTCTCTTAGGGATTGGATGTCTAGGAAGGATTTTAATTCTCCTTCACTGATGAAGCTTAACCTGGCAGGGTAGAAAACTCTTGGTTGAAATTGTTTATCTCCGAGAACATTAAAGATTGGGGTCCAATTCATTCTGGCTTGTAGTGGTTTTGCAGATAAGTCATCAGCAATTCTGACTGGTCTCCCCTGTTAGGTAGTCTGACCTTTATCCCGTGCTGCCTTTAGGATTTTTTTCTTATACCTACTTTGTGTAGGCAAATTACTATGTGTCTAGTGGTTGGTCTTTCCATAAGATGTCTTGCAGGGGTTCTCTGAATCTCTTGTGCTAGTATAGTCATATCTCTGGACAGATGAGGAAAGTTTTCTTGAATGATCTCATGGAATGTTTGTTTCAGGGTATTTTCTGTTTTTCTTTCTATTTCAAGTATTCCAATCAGATGTAGGTTTGTTTTCTTGATAAAATTGCACATCTTTTAGAGAGTTTCTTCTTTCTTCTTAAGTTTTTTTTCTATATTTATAATAGATAAAATTAATTCCAAATTTTGGTCTTTCATCTCTGAGATTCTTTCTTCTGCTTGATCAATTCTGCTTCCCATCCTTGTCAGTTTGTTATTTATTTCTTGGATGGAGTTCTTTATTTCTGATTTTTTTTTTTTTTTTTTTTTTTTTTTTTTGAGTTGGAGTCTCACTCCGTCGCCCAGACTGGAGTGCAGTGGCCGCTCCTGGCCACCGCAACCTTGACCTGATCGGCTCCGGCAATCCTTCCGCCTCAGCCTTCCAAGTAGCTGGAACTACAGGTGTGCGCTACCATGCCTGGCTAGTTTTTGATTTATTGTAGAGATGAGGTCTTGCCAAGTTGCCCAGATGGGTCTCGAACCCGTGGGCTCAGGCAATCTACTCACCTCAGCCTCCCAAAGCACAGGATTACAGGCAGAGCCACTGAGCCTGGCTATTTCTAATATTTCTAAGTACACTTTCTTGAGTTGGTCCAGCTCTGTAGCAACATCATTTAGCTTTAGCCCTTATATTTCTTGATTTTTATTCATTTTATCCAATGATTCTCTGATCTCTATAAGTACATTCTAGGTACTATTGTTCTAAGAGATAGCCATTGTCTGTGCCCCAGCAGGTGGTCTTTCTAGCACTGACTCTTTGCTGGAGCTCTAGTAACCAGCAGTTCTTTTCTTCATTTGTAGCTGTTCTCCTATCCTTCTCTTTAATTCTGTTGTACAGTGGAAAATGAAGAAGCAGTCATTTCTGATATTTGCTCTATCTTTTGTCCTTCCTTGAGCCAGAGGTCCAGGTTTGTTCAATTATTAAATCGGAGTGGGGGGGTTTATGAAACCTCTCAATTTTGAGCACTTACCAGGGGATGAGTGGGGCTGCAAGGATTCAGACCATATTGGCAGGTCATAATGTTTACTACCTGGTGAACGGGCTAGCTAGGACTCACTCTCCATCTCTGCACAATATGACCTTACAGTGGGTATGCTTGCATAATCCCTGAGTCCAAGACAGGGTACAAGAGAGAAAAGAGAGAGGAGAAGGAGGGAAAAAAGGGAAAGGAGGAGAAAGGAATGTAGAAAGAAAAATAAAAGAAGAAAAAACACACAAACCCCCCCAGAAAGAATGAAGAAGGAGACATAGAAGAAGGAAAGAAAAGAGAAAACCAACCAACAAACAAAGCAACCAAATGAGATAAAACAACAACAACAGCAGACCAATACTGCCACTAGCCTCCTTGTTGGTAAATTCTGCTGCCTCGTCTATCACCCAGCAGCTGGCACAGGGTAGAGGGTGCATCATCTGGGGTTCTGCATCTGCTGTTACCTACCAGGGCTTGTGCACTGGGGCCAATGTTCTCTGAGGTCACAAAAAGTAGCCCCAAAGCAATGCAGAGATCAGTGCCTGGTCTCAGGATGCAGTTTTACTGTTCTGCAGAGGCTGCCCTGGAGCACTTGTCTTCCAGCCATTAGAGAGTCTGCCAAGTTTCTCTGCCAGGAGCTATGTTCCCTTCCCAGCAGGTACCAGTCTCCAGATTTGGGGACCTGGAGGCAAGGCTCTGGAGCCCCATCCAGGCTCAAGGTGGGCTCTCCCAACTGCTTCCATGAGAGTCTGCCTCAGGCTCACTGCTTGTGTTCCCTCCGTGGCCCTCACTTTCAGTGTTCAGCTCTCTCCAGCAGATTTTCCCTGAAAAAGTTCCCAAATTATCTGCTGCTAGGTTTCCCACTTCAAATGCATGCATCTGTGTTTGTTCCAGTGTGGGGGTGGGGGGGTCTGTCTCCCCAGTATCGTGCACTTGGAGTAACCTCTCTGGGCAAACAATGGTCAATTTCAGAGGGGTGCAGAGATCACTCCTTGGTCTCAGGATGCAGGCTGCTTGGGATGCAGCTTGCTTAAGATTCAGGCAGCTGAGAATTGAGCAAGATAAAGCATGTCTCTTCCCAGTCCTGCAACAGAGAAAATGGTGGCAGTCTGTGTTTTTCTCCTCTGGCAGGGCTCAGCTCCAGATTTCCTCCCCACACTTTCTCCGTGGTCCCTGCTCCCCGTGCCTGACCTGTTCCTGCAGGCGGTGGTGTGTGCCAAGTGCCAGCTAATCTCTTCTGTCTTTTCCTGAGAGATGCCCCGGGATGATTGACTTTTCTGTGCACAGCAGGTGCTGAATTCAGAGCAGCGGCAAATTGTAACCATTTCTGCAGAATGCCCCAGGCACTTGATCCCATGTCGGCCCTCAGATGGACATTCGCTCACCTACTTGCACACACAAACAGATTGGTTTTTTTTGTGTACTCACCTATGCAGAGACTCTCACACTCTGACCAAATTCGATACCATCTTGTCCCCAGTCCCCTAGTTTGAGAATTCTTATCAGGCACTAAGAAATTCATAGAAGCCTAGGAATGAGATATTCTTTGAAATTGCTAACATGAAAAATGAGTGATTTATTTTTCTCATGGCAACTGCAGAAAATCTAACTACCTGCTAGGCAATCCGGGGCAATGCCAGGAACACCAAGGAAATAGTCCTAAGATGCATCTTCCCAATAACACATAAAAATTCTTACTAACTCAAGGAGGCAAATAAGAAGGAAGTGAATACGACCTTCAGCATCAAGAGGGTTGCCCTTATAGCACTGGTCATCCTTAGCTCAATAGTTCTCACACTACATTGTCGTTATCCTTCTATTTCCTCCCCTAGTCTCCAAGTCCCAAGTTGTCAAAGGCCCTGATAAGTCTACATTCCCAGAACTTAGGATTGGTGCCTAGTTCATAATAGATTCTTAGTATGTAATTTATGAATTACTGAGTTAATAAGTTAGTGAGAGGATGAACCAAAAATATTAAAAAGCAAAAATTAAACAGAAATAATCAAGTGTAACTCATTATTTACCATGTTATCAGCTATGGTTTGAATATATGACTCCTCCAAGTCTTATGTTGAAATTTGATCCCCGGTGTTAAGGGTGGGGACTTTTGGGAGGTGTTTGAATCATAGAAGTGGATCAGTGAATGTCTCATAAATAGATTAATGCATGGCCAGATGCGGTGGTTCAACCTGTAATCCTAGCACTTTGGGAGGCTGAGGTAAGAGGATTGCCTGAGCCCAGGGGTTCAAAACCAGCCTGGGCAACTTGATGAGCCCTCGTCTCTACAATAAATAAAAAAATAAGCTGGGCATGATAGCACGTGCTTGTAGTTCCAGCTACTTGGAAGGCTGATGTGGAAGGATCACCTAAGCCCAGGAGGTAGAGGCTTCAGTGGCTGTGAGCATGCCACTGCACTCTGGCCTGGGTGACAGAATGAGACTTCAACTCAAAAAAAAAAAATTAATGCTGTCTCTTGTTGGTGGGAGTGAGTTAGTTCTCACTTTACTAGTTTCTATGAGAGGAAGTTATTTAAAAAAGCCTAGATCCTCCCTCCCTTCTTTCTTGCTTCCTCTCTCACCACATGATCTCTGCACACACCAGCTCCCCTTGGCCTTCCACCATGAGTAGAAGAAACCTGATGCCCTCACCAGAAGCTGATGCTGGCATCATACTTCTCATACAACCTGCAAAACCATGAGCCAAATAAATCTCTTTTCTTTGTAAATTACCAAGCCTAAATATTCCTTTTTAGCAACACTAAACAGACTAAGAAAATTGGTACCCTGAGGTAGAGCAGGACATTGCTATAAACATACATGAAAATGTAGAAGCCTTTTAGGAGCTAGGTAATACACAAAGGCTGGAATAGTTTGGAGGGCTCCAGAGAAGACAGGAAAATAAGGGAAAGGCTGAAACTTTATAGAGAGTGTTTAAGTGGTTGTGACCACAATGCACATAGAAATATAAACAGTAAAGGGTATACTGACAAGGTCTTAGATGGAAATGAGGAAATTATAGAAACTAAAGCAAAAGTCACCATTGTTATGCCATAGCAAAAATATTGGCTGCATTGTGTCCATGCTCTAGGACTTTGTGAAAGGCTGAACTTAAGAGCAATGACCTAACGGTATCTGGCAGAAGAAAATTTTAAGCAACAAGACCTCCAAGAAGTGGTGTGGCTGTTTTTATCAGATAAAGTAACAAAAAAATTACTTAAAGTTGTAATGAAAATGTTTACCCAGTGCTTGTGAAGCAAATAGTTTGCTTTTGATTCTTTAGTCTCATAACTATAAAAAACTTGCCTTGAATCTCAGATGAGATGTTAGATTTTGGATTGTGGGTTGATGATAGAATAAGTTAAGTCTATTAGGGACTATTGGAAAGGGATTACTGCATTTTGTAATGTGAAAAGAACATAAGATTTTGGGAGGTGAGGGACAGAATGCTATAGTTCAGATATTTGGTCCCTCCAAATCTCTTGTTGAAATTTGATTCCCAATGTTGAAGGTAGAGCCTAGTGATAGGTGTCTGGGTCATGGGAACAGATCCTTCATGAAGAGATTAATGCCCTCCCTGGTTGAGGGGAGCAGCGACTGAGTTCTTGCTCTATTAGTTTCCAAGAAAGCTGGCTGTTAAAAGAGCCTGGCCCTCCCACTTCTCTATCTCTTGCTTTCTCTCTTGCAATGTGACCTCTGCAGCTGAATCCCCTTAGCCTTCTGTTATAAGGGGAAGCAGCTGGAGCCCCTCACCAGAAGCAGATGCTGATGCCATGCTTCTTGCACAGCCTGCAGAACCGTGAACCAAATAAACCTCTTTTCTTTATAAATTACCCAGCCTCAGGTATACCTTTATAGCAACCTTAAGCAAACTAAGACATTACCTAAGGATTGCTATTTTTATGAAACTCTTTTTTTCTTACATTTATTGATACTTCAAATGAAATAAATACATCAATTGAAATAGAAATAGACCTCCTATATTACTGACAGAAAATAAACAAGTTATTGCGAGTAACTAGGATTGATCCTTTTTCTTTTGCTTAAAGACTGCCTTTTAAATATAAGTGAACAGAAAAAAATGAGTTTCAATTCATAATATTTAATGCAATTATTTATACATACAGATATATTTATGAATGAAATAAAAATCCTAGTTTTGCTTCAAAGTAAAATGTGTGTGAAGGGAAAGTAAGCAGTCAGAGATGAAACTAGATTGGTCATGAGTTGACATCTGTTGAAGCTGGCTGAAGGTTATATGCAAATTTATTTTACTACTATGTCTTCTGGTTTTTTATATGTTGGTAATTTTTTATAATAAAGAGTTAAAAATAAAGTAACTTTTTATATTCCACTATTTCTTTATATAGATATGCAAACTCATTTGTTGCAGAAGATGAAGACTCATATATTTGCTTTATGATTAGCACATATCACGATTCATAAATTTTTTTAAGGTGCTGGCTCATTCCAACTTGGGAAGCTCAGCAATAAGGAGCATTTGATTGTTTTGTTTTGTTTTGTTTTTTTGAGTTGGAGTCTCACTCTGTTGTCCAGGTTGGAGGGCAGTGGCATGCCCATGTTACCACAGCTTTGGCCTGCTGGGCTCAGGTGATCGTTCTGCCTCAGCTTTCCAAGAAGCTGGAACTACAGATGCGTGCCACCCTGCCTGGCTATTTTTTTTTTTATTATTATGCAAAGATGCAGTCTTGCTGAGTTGCCCAGGCTGGTCTCAAACTCCCGGACTCAGACAACTCCCTCCCCTCTGCCTTCCAAAGTGCTGGGATTACAGATGTGAGCTTCCACACCTGGTGATTTTTCTTCTTTTCCTTTTAAAAGACAGATGATATAAACAGTCCTCCTGAGAACTTGAACAAAATTGCATCACCCCTGATTTGAGGAATATAAATAATTCTAATTGAAGACCAAGGGATTGTGCAGAAATATATGACAATGCACAGTCAAATTTTTATTAAAGACTTTTAGTGCCAACAGGTTAATAGTCGGTTTAGGAACTTGACTTCCCACTCCAATCAGACTAACACAGCACCAGGTTTTCTAGACTGCATCTTAAAGGAGTGAGTCCCATTGGACAACCACCATCAGAAGAGGGAAATCCCAAGAGCCATTACAATCTGGCTTTATTACATGCAACAGCTTCAGCAGGACCTAAGTTCCTGTGACAATGTTATTAAAGCTATTAAAGCTTGATTATTGGTTTTGTCCTGCTTTGTTCTGTTTTGTTTTGACTTATGATTTTTGAGGTTGGTATGATTTGTTTGTACACCAGTTGTGGTCGTTCCCCCAAGAGATTGCAATGAAGTTTCTTGTGATTATTTCAACATACCATGGCTGCTTCTATTCTAAGTTTATTTATATAAAGTAGTTCACAATGGTATTATAATTTGCTAAGAGGGATTTGCAGTTTTCTTTTACTTTCTTTCTTTCTTTTTTTTTTTTTGAGTTGGAGTCTCACTCTGTCACCCAGCTAGAGTGCAGTGTCACACTCACAGCCACCCCAGTGTCAACTTGCTGGACTCAGGCGATCCTTCCACCTCAGCCTTCCAAGTAGCTAGAACTACAGGTGCACACTACCATGCCTGGCTAATTTTTTTTTTTTTGATTTGTTGTAGAGATGTGGTCTCGCCAAGTTGCCCAGGCTGTTCTCAAACCTGTGGGCTTGGGAAATTCCCTCACCTTGGTCTCCCAAAGTGCTGGGATTACAGGCTTGAGCCACCATACCCGGCTTTGCACAGTTTTCAAAGAGCACAGGGCCCAGAAATGCAGATAACTGCATTCAGTGTTTGTCTTTGCTTTCCATGCCAGTCTGAGGATGGCAGAATAAAGCCCCTGATTTTGGACATTGGCCTCTGAGTTAAAATCAGTAGCCCAAACATGCATTTCCGCACTGATGTCCATTCATGCAGCTCCCAGAGGAGAAACAGGCAACTGCTTTCAGCATATATAATTGATGATTCCAGATGACATTTACAGTTATTTTTCTATTTGTGAGTGTGTGTGTGTGTGTGTGTGTGTGTGTGTGTGTTTTATATAGACAGTCTCACTCTGTCACCCAAGCTAGAGTGCAATGGTGTGACCCTGGCTTCCCTCTGAGCCTCAAGTGATCCTCCCGTCCCAGCCTCCCATGTAACTGGGACTACAGGTGCATGCTACCATCCCCTGCTAATTTTTAACTTTTAATTTTTTTTTTTGTAGAGACAACGTCTCACTATGTTGCCCGGGCTGGTCTCAATCTCCTGAGCTCAGGTGATCCTTCAGCCTTGGCCTCCCAAAGTGCTGGGATTACAGGCTGGGGCCACTGCACCCAGCCCTGCAGTTACTGTTTTTTAAAATATATATATGAACATATATATATATGAACATCTGTCTTGGCTTCCATTCAACAACTATTGAGCACTTGTATCAAATTCTGTGCCAGTCATTTGGAATAAAACAAAAAGATAGTTTTTGCCCTTGAGAAGTCCGGAATTTAAAGAAGGGAATAAACTAATAAAATATACTTGGACTGTAGTGGGATCAGTGATATATAAAGGGGGACACAAGGCACTATGGAAGCAAAGATGACAGCATCTCTGATGGAACAAATGTGAGAGAATAAGAAACGTTTTGGAAAATGCTGAAAGAATAAGCAAAGGCTTATCAGGTAGAGAGAGGGCGAGAAGACATGATGAGGGAGAGCAACACATACAAACGCACAGAGGGTGAAACAGTGCTGGGTATAGCCAGGTAACACTATAATCTACCTCGTCTGGATAGAAGGTAGGATAAATGTGGGCAATCAGGAAATGAGGTCAAACAAGGGGACAGGGATCATAGAGAAGTGGACCTTAGAAAGATTCCTGCTCCCAGAACTCTATGTCAGTCTCAAATAAAATACACATGACTCAAATCTCTATGCCTGGACAATTTTTACATCGTCTAGGCATATCTGCAAGTCTAGTCAGTGGATCTGCCAGGAACACATTTGTGCAAGGACTGGGATAAAGAAACACCAAGGAAAATGCGTTCAAAGGGAAAAAAGAACCATAAGGGGGGACTCTGGAGCTGAGGGCTGATTGTTAGAGGGACTTAGTGATCCCGAATGCAATGTGGTTTCTGACAATCTCATACGCAGTTAACCTGGCCTCAAGGATCCAAGGATTTCATCCTGGAATGGAAAAGGATGGTGGTAAGGAGATGACAGGGCACATCAAAAGTAAGACCTGATAATGCTGCTTTATTAATCTTGTTTAAATACTGGGACATAAACCATCTGGCTTAGAACTCCCTCTAAGCACAAAGAGAGGCATCCTCTTATTGCTCTTTCTCCTGGTCACAGTGCATGGGACATCCTGGCACACTGATACCTGCAGGGCATTGATGGTGCTGCCCAGGAGAATAGCAGCAACAGTATCAGGAAAGGTGCCAGAGTCTGCAGGGGCAGTGGTGGGCAAAAGAATGTCATGCCCTTGAAGGCTGGCCTTGGACGAGGTCAACTACCTCATGAGATTTTTATACCAGATGAAACTTGGAGAATACAGGTAAAGTCACAGTCCCATCCAATGTTTACATGCCTCAATTGGACTTACATGTAAAGCCAGAAGAAACCCTGGCTACAGAGCACTCCTCTGATCTTGGGGCTATATTACAGTCACCCTTGTATTCCTTGAGCCCATCTTAGTGCCAGATACTTGGTAGGTGCTCAATAAATACATACTAAATCAAGTTCAATTTTCCTTCAAATCTGCTTCTATGAAATATTAATCAATTATAAATTGACAAACCTCAGAATTCTGCTTAGATAAAATTACAGTTTTTAAGCAGCTCTCTTTCGAGTTGAAAAAGGTAGTAGCCCAACACACTGCCACATCACTTCTCCCTTCAAGAATGCTTTATAGTGTGCCAAATTCACTTTCTCCGAACATATTTGAAGTCAGTATCTGGTGGTATTCTTTTAATGTTTCATCCCAGATTGGACACTGATACGTTGGACTTCTCTACACAAGACGCTGAAGTTTCCAACCAGGCCTTTTTGTAGGGGGAGCAGACACCATGTGCCTTCCTCACTCTGAGTCTCAAATGCCCTCTGCCAATTTCAGCACAAAATCTCCAGTGAGATCACTCGTTCACCCTCAAACCCAGGATAGAATAGTGAACATTTCTGCAAACAAACAAGATATGCCTACATTTAACCTAAGGAAGGAAGAGCCCCCTCGATTCAGACCTGCTCAGAAACTGGGGAGGAAGACGGGAGAAGGAAGCAGATCAGTCAGCTAATGGGCTCAGAATAAGCTCCCCAGATGTGGTGCACATTTTCTGCAACTCACCCTAGGCTGTCATCAACGTTTCAACATTGATGTTTGATTTCCTGCTTTCTTTTCTCCTGTCACAGAAATTAAACTGAAGTCCCCTCTTTGCAGAAAATATCACACACTTTTTTTTTCACTGTGCTCTGATCCGTGAGCATCTTAAGTAAGGTTTCCTTCACAGGTTGCGAGTTAATACCACGGAGGGGAAGCCGACATGTGAGTGCTGTCATATGTCAATCTTTACCTCACATTTTGTGCTGTGTACATTGAGTTGTGCATTGATTACTTTTACTTCTTTGCTCTAGCTTCTTAGTAAACCTCCCTGGTAAAAAGAGAGGAACACTGCTCTAAATATGGAGAATTTTAAAAGAGATGGAGCGCTTCGCAAAGGAAATTACAAAATCTCCCCACACTACCACTGACGACTTCCCATTTTTTTCTGATACATCCCAGTGTCCCCGTCTACAAATGTCACACTGTTCTTCAGCAATGTCTTTATCCCCTTCACGGATCTCAAACCTCTTTCTGAATTTAATTCCCAAAGTGTTCATCTATCAGCAGCACTGCAGGGAGAATGAGGAAATAATTTGCATATTTGTGAGAGCTGAATTATGCCCTAATGGAATTGACAGGACAGGAGCAATTTAGGAAAAAAAAAAGTGCTTTTTAAGAGATGTCACTAATTTGACTTTCATATTTCCCAGTTCTGAAGTTCTGGGGGGTTTTGGCATGAGTGGGGAAGCCAAAAAATGTTCACTAGCAACGGTAGTGTCTACTATCAGTTCATGGAATAACTTCTGCATCTTTTGCCTTTGTTACCAGTGAATGGGTTTTTTGTGACCTAGTCATATAGAGCTTGAAATTTGTACAGATAAAAGTGTCTGTCTCTGAGACATCTACCATGTATTAAACACCTTGTATAAGATAGATATGGTACTAGAACCGTACATGCATCAGTGCTGACTTTGTCTTCAAGCTATGAGTGATCATATTTTGTGGTTTAGAAATATAAAGAGATGAACACCTAGGTTAAGTCACTTGGCTAAGGCCACAGAATTGAGAGAGGATTGCATCTTAGGCTCATCTGGTCCCTTCTGCCTTGAAGTCTCTGGCAACTTTTCCTACCATTGATATGGAGAGAGATAAGGATCATGTCTCATTGTCAGTTAGTGTGTTGCATTATTTTTCCATAAAACAGCACACAGAAGGCAAGGTGTTGACTAGATCTCATGTTTTTCTAGATCTAAAAAGGTAAGGTGTTGATGGGATCTAGGTATGGGAAACCTTGGTCATTCCTGCTTGTGACCCAGGACATTGCAATATAGAGAACCGAGTAATCAGAAATGTTTGGTTATCTGTGACTGAGAAACAAACGACCCCAAACTTACAGATTTAAACTAGAAAAAAATATGTATTTGCTGACATTTCAGAGATTTGGCTAGGACTTCAGCCTCTGTTTCTCATGGCAACAAGATAGGACAGTTTGACCATGGCCAGAAAGTCCATCTCCAATACGGCCATGCACATGGCAAGTCAGTGCTGACTGTCACCTGGGAACCTGGCAGGGGCTGTCTGCCTGTGTTAGAATTTTTCTCTACGTGACTTCTCAGCATGGCTAGGTAGGCTTCTCTCAGCATGGCCACTGGGTTCTGAGAGGGAATGTCCCAAGGGCTAGCAATCCAAAAAAATATGACACAGTGTGCATATATTATCAAGCCTCAACTTACTTTACATTAGTGCTAGAGTTTGCTTGGGTGTTTATTCCCTTAAACCTCATGTTAAAATTTAACCCCAATGTTGGAGATATGGCCTAAAATGTGAAGTGTTTGGGTCAGCGGAGCAGATCCCTTATGAATGTCTTCTGCTATGAGTGAAAGTTTCCTGAGGCCCTTGTTGGAAGCAGATGCTGATATCACACTTCTTGTACAGCCTGAGAACTGTAAGTCAAATCAACTTATTTTCTTTAAAAATTACTCAGTCTCAGCTGGGCTCGGTGGCTCAGCCTGTAATCCCGCACCTTGGGAGGCTGAGGTGAGTGGATTGCCTGAGCCGGCGGGTTTGAGACCGCCTGGGCAAGCGAGACCTCATCTCTACAATAAATAAAAAAATCAGCCGGGCGTGGTAGTGCGCGCCTGTAGTTCCAGCTACTTGGAAGGCTGAGGCGGAAGGATCGCCGGAGCCCAGCAGGTCGAGGCTGCGGTGGCCGGGAGCGGCCTCT
>CAUYQG010281746.1:0-74052 GCA_963574415.1 Tarsius wallacei | reverse complement strand
GAGTTGGAGTCTCACTCGATCGCCCAGACTGGAGTGCAGTGGCCGCTCCCGGCCACCGCAGCCTCGACCTGCTGGGCTCCGGTGATCCTTCCGCCTCAGCCTTCCGAGTAGCCGGAATTACAGGCGTGCGCTACCACACCCAGCTAATTTTTTTTGATTTATTGTAGAGATGAGGTTTCGCCTGCCCAGGTGGGTCTCGAACCCGCTGGCTCGGGCAATCCACTCACCTCAGCCTCCCAAGGCGCGGGATTACAGGCTGAGCTACCGAGCCCGGCCAAAAATTAATATTCTTTTGATAAATTTTGTTTTGTGACATAGTAATTTACAATTAGAAATTTATCTGTTTACTTAGTTTATAGAACAATGGCAAAATGAAAAGACAATAATTATAACGTAAGCAGCAGTGGAGATGAGTTAGATTTAGACTTTTGTACAGATAAGTAAGAAAAAGTAAACATTGATGTGGAAGAAAACAACAGTAGCGATAGTGATATCATGCCACCAAGAAGAAAATGACAAATGTAATGGAAAGTGAGAACAATGAAAGTGTTAGTAGTTTTGAAGCAGTAGACGATAGCGTATAGTCAAGAGTAGAATGGGAAGATGTTACAGAAAAAGCTGATCCTCTACCGAAAATAAATTTTTGTTGTACATCCTCAAACAACAGGACCACAAATAACAAGTAATATAAGAGAACCGATTGGCTATTTTACTCTGTATTTTACAAATGAATGAGTGGATAGTGAAATAAAAAGAAACATTGTTATGGACATGAAAAAATAAGGAAAAGAGCGGCTATCACAAATTGATTTGGCGTAAGTTCCATGACGTTGACCAACAGGAATTGTTAGCCTTTATCGCAGTTGTCCTAAATATGGGAATAACTCAAGTACCAAATTGCAAGAGTACTGGTCAACTGCTTTCAGTAGTAAAATACTCTTCTTTTCGGAAGCATTCTTTAGAGAAAGGTTTATGCAAATCTTTTGGATGCTTCATTTGAAGACACGTGTGTCAAGTGATGGAACCATCAGGACTCGTATTCAGAAGGCCAATGATTATTTGGAATACATCGATTCAAAATTTTTGCAGTATTTTATACCAGGCCAGGCAATTTGTGTTGACAAATTTATAACATACAATCCAAATAAGCTTACCAAATGGGGTAAGCACATTTGTGCAATAGCTGATTCAAAAACAGGGTATCTTTTTTCAGTACTTCCCTACTGTGGCAGCTAACTTCCAAAAACATCATTCGGTCTGATATTTCAGTAAGCACCAAAATTCTATTACATTTATATAAAAAGTTGTTGGAAAAAGTTCCCAATGCAGTAGGATACCACATGTTTACTGACAGTTATTACACTAGTATTGTCCTAGCAGAAGAGCTACTAAAGATGAAATGTTATCTTACTGGTGCAAAGTCAACTGAAAGGGAATACCAGTACAAATTTAAAAAGCCACCATTAAAAAAAAAAAACAACAACAGTAACATATAGGAAAAATAATCTTATGCATTTTGCGTGGAAGGACAAAAGAATTGTTACAATTCTCAGTACTTGGAATCATGCAGGAATGAAGTATTTTATCAGCCAGAAAGCCTGAAGTGATTCTAAATTATATTGCAAATATGAGCAATGTGGATTTTGTGGATCAATATGCTTCTACTTGTTGTTTTTTGCAAAAATCTTTAAAATGGTGGAGGAAATTATTCTGGGAACTAGAAATATGTGATATTAATTCCTATATACTGTATTGAGCATCAAAAACAAAAATGAGAAACCTGTGTCCCATTTGAAATTTGTCAAGCTTCTGACTGATCAGTTGAAAAGTGGTTTTCAGGAATCATGACTGTGTCCTTCCACATCGTCTTTTAACAACAGACTGGACAATAAAGTACTTGTTATTATTATTGTTATTGTTATTATTATTATTTGTTTTGTTTGTTGTTGTTGTTGTTGTTTTGAGTTGAAGTCTCACTCACTCCTTCGCCCAGACTGGAGTACAATGGCATGCACGCTCACGGCCACCCCAGCGTTGACCTTCTGGGCTCCAGCAATCCTTCTGCCTCAGCCTTCCGCATAGCTAGAACTACAGACACACGCTACCATGCCTGGCTATTTTTTATTTTATTGTAGAGATGAGGTCTCTCCAAGTTGCCTGGGCTGGTCTCGAACCCGCAGGCTCAGGTAATCCACTTGCCTCGGTCTCCCAAACTGCTGGGATTATTGGCTGAGCCACCAAACCTCGTCTTTTTTTTTTTTTTTTTTTAAGTCAGAGTCTCACTCTTGTCACCCATGCTGGAATGCAGTAGCATGCTCTGCTCATGGCCACCACAGTCTCGACCTGCTGGGCTCAGGTGATCCTTCTGCCTCAGCCTTCCAAGTAGCTGAAACTACAGGCATGCGCCACCACACCCAGCTAATTTTTTGATTTTTATTGTAGAGACTAGGTCTTGCCATGTTTCCCAGGCTGGTCTTGAATCCATGGTCTCAGGCAGTCCTTTAGCCTCAGCCTCCCAAAGTGCTAGGATTATAGGCGTGAGCCACCATGCCCAGCTTAAATTACATATTATGAATATGGGAGGAAGAAAGCAAGACTGCAATGTCTGTTCGAATAAAAAACACCAGGTGGAAGGCTTCCAATAAATTACTGTTGCACAACCTGTATCAATGAGCCTGCAATGCATGTCGGTGACTGTTTCACAAGTTAGAAAAATAAGATATAAAATTTTGATTTTTTTGGTCAGAAATAAGTTCCTCAGTGTCCAAAATTCCATTATAAGCCAAATATCATTGCAATAAAATAATTGGTTCCAACGCTGTACTGTCTAATATGAAATGATTCATTTTTTACTATTTGGTAAAAAAGTTCAGTCAAGTTGCTGGTAGGTGATCTGCAAGATGTCTCTGAGTGCAGAGGATTAATGTGCTTATGAATCTTCCCCAAGGGATGCTCATGCTGCTTGCCTATGGCCCACACATTAAATATAAGTGTGTAGAGAATGCTACAACTAAAGTCAGACCCCTTGGGTTCTTGTTTGGACTAAACACTATACAAATAAACACTGAGATCTTGGTTGAAAATTGTGTCATCGCTGGTGGGAGTTTTTTTGTTGTTGTTACTATTGTTTTGAGTTGGGGTCTCATTGTTGCCCAGGCTAGAGTGCAGTAGCATGATCATGATGATCACAGCTCATGGCAGAAATATGTGACCTCCTGGGCTCAGGCAATCCTTCCACTTCAGCATCCCAAGTAGCTGGAACTACAGGCACACACCACCATGCCTTGCTAATTTTTTGATTTTTTGTAGAGATGAGATTTCCCTATGTTGCCCAGGCTGGTCTCGAACTCCTGGGCTCAAGCATCATCTGCCTGCCTTGGCCTCCCAAAGTGCTGGGATTACAGGCATGAGCCACTGTACCCAGCCAGTGGGGAGTTTCTTGATCTGTGGAATGGAGGTAAAGTATCCATTTTACCTAAAGGTGGGGTTGCTATGAAGATTCAAGTGATTTATCTAAAAACACTCAAGATAGAAACCGTAGTACAGACTTAAGATGTTATAGATGTTGAGAAACACTTGTTTTTTTAGGATGGTTATTTTAAGACTGGAATTCACGCCTGTAATTCCAGCGCTTTGGGAGGCTGACTGCTTGAGCCCAGGAGTTCAAGTCCAGCCTAGGCAACATAACAAGACCTCACCTCTTCCAAAAAAAAAAAAAAGAAAGAAAAGAAAAAAAATTAGCCAGCTGTGAGGGCATGCATCTGTAGTCCAGCTACTCGGGAGGCTGAGGCCAAAGGGCCACCTGAGCCCAGGAGTTCGAGTCTGCCGTGCACTGTGATCATGCTACTGCACTGCAGCTGGGGCAACAGAGTGAGACCCTGATTCAAAAAAACAAAGGAATGGTAGTTTTATAAATCTGAACAGTAGAAAAGAAGTTCTTTTTTTTTTTTTTTTTTTTTGAGTTGGAGTTTCACTCTGTCACCCAGACTGGAGTGCAGTGGCCGCTTCCAGCCACCGCAGCCTCAAGTCGCTGGCTCCGGCGATCCTTCCACCTCAGCCTTCCAAGTAGCTGGAACTACAGGCACATGCTACCACGCCTGGCTAATTTTTTTGATTTATTGTAGAGATGAGGTCTCGCCAGGTTGCCCACGCGGGTCTTGAACCCGCGGGCTCAGGCAATCCACTCACCTCAGCCTCCCAAAGCTCAGGATTACAGGCTGAGCCACCGAGGCCAGCAGAAAAGAAATTCTTATAGATTATTAGACTCTGAAGAGAATATCAAGAGTCTTTAATATTTGGTTCTGTTTGTTCTTCAGAGGGGTATGACTCATCCAGATTGCTTTCTTTATGTTTCCATTTCTAAGCCATGTTAGGTTAAAGCATGTGCTCATTAAGCAGGCCTAGAGAGAAATTTAGAATTCAGGCTTTGAGTCATTGGCTGATCCTTTAGCCATGTTTCAGTTTCTTCTACCCTTCCCATAATCAAATCAGACTTCTTTGAGGCTTTTAAGATTTAGCATTTGAGACCCAGTGGGATGCTCAGATCCCAGTACTGTATTTTTGTTTGAAAAGAGTGTGAAAATATATATATTCCAATACATTTCCTGGTACAAAAAAATTAAAACAAAATAAAAAAAAGTTGTGAGTTTAGGCCCTTAAACCTTGTGTTAATTGGATAGCCTGTGATTATTATTTTTCTTTCCTTGTGGCACCTGCCACAGCTTGGCTCTCCTAGAAAATTCCTCCCCTTTTTTAATTTTTTTTTTCTAGTTCAAATTTCTGTTTTAAAAAGTTTGATTGGCTCTGAAGAATCAGCTTTTCCTAGGCAATGTGGTTAATACTAGTGAAGATATTCTGTCAGTTGTGTGCCCTGTCTCATTTCTCACCTTCTGCTCCTCTGTAAAACCCTCTATCATTTTAATTGTAGCCTGGGATTGGAGAATAAAATTCTTTACATGTGGAAATTCTGTCTTTTCGGTGCCAAGTTTCTTGTGAGCCTACAAATTTTGAAATTGAGTGGTTTTGGTTGTTTTTTGGTGTGTTCTGTCATTTTCACACCTCTTGGTTTGGCCATTAGTGGTAATATATATATATATTTGCTGTTGAATTTCTTCTTCTTCTTTTTAATTTAACATCAGTGCCAGTTTTTTCCTCCTCCTTCTAAATAAAAGAAAAAAGTAAAAAATCTTTGTGAGAGTTCATTAGGAATTTGTGGCTAATTACTTACTGCTTTGTTCAAAACATAGTACTCAAGTTTTGGCCAGGTGTGGGATGTGGACTTTTTTTGCACTCTTGTCTCCAGACAGGACTATTAAGAGCCTTGGATGCAACAATGAAAACTGTGCACATAGCACTTTTTTTTTTTAAAGGTTTTTAGTCCAAGCTCAGCCTAATGAATCTTGGCTTTGGTTACCAACAAAGGAGTTCTACTTTCCTGTCTGCTCAGACTGTTCCAAATGTACCAGCACAGGGGGCTTGCCCTGTCCTGTGCTGCATCAGATTTGTCCTGTTTGGAAAGCTGATCTTTTCCTTTCTGTGAGTTTGCAGCAGAGACTACTTAGGCCCCCAAGATAAATTTGGGGTAGACTCTTGGACAAGGGATGGATTTCCTAGAGCAAAGCTCTTGAAGGGAAAGAAATCTGATGTTACCCACAAAAAACAGGTTTTTGAGTTTTTTTTTTTTTTTTAAAGACAGGGTCTTACTCTGTTGCCCAGGCTGGAATACAGTAGTGTGATCCTGGTTCACTGTAGCTTAGACCTCTTGGGCTCAACAGATCTTTTTACTGCAACCTCCTGAGTAGCTGGGACTGCAGTGTGGCTTGTGCCACCATGCCCGGCTAGGTTTTTTTTTTTTTGGCAGGGGTGGTGGGGATGTAGAGATGAGGTCTCACTATGTTGCCCATGCTGGTCTCAAACTCCTGGGCTCAAGTGATTCTCCCATTTCAGCAGTGCTGGGATTACAGGCGAGAGCCACTACGCCCAACCAAAAACCAGGCCTCTTAAAATGGCAGCCAGAAAAGGGGCATGTTATTCAGCTAAAATAAAAGTACTGTATTTTTAAAGCTGAAATCTCCTTTGTCTTAGATTTTGAAGTAGCTACAGCTTTGAATATAAACATTATTTTAGTTCTTAAGGTATACTGAGTATGCTGCTTAAGAAATTTTGCTGGTGTTCCCCTGTTTTCAACTCCCCCAAGCAATATATTGCACAAAATTGGCAATGAGACAGCCAGTGGTTTCATTAATAGGAATGAAATAATGAGCTAATTGATGCTGAACTGTAATATTATAGACATGCTGCCATTTGAATGTAGAATATAGCTTATGAAGGAGCAAAGTCTTATACCACCAGCCAGTAGTAAGTCATTTCCTTTCTGTATCTGTAGATGGCTCTTCAGACTTTCCTAACTTAAGATATTAAATAAATAGCAGCTCATGTTAATTCAATTACATAATGCTTTTGAAGATGCATGTGAGATGGGGGTGGTGTTTTGGGGTCATAAATGCTGAATAAGTGTGCCATGGAAATTCTCTAAGTATCATAGAACAACATTTCTTCAACTTTGATGACTGGTGTATTACTTGAGGATCTTGCTAAAATTGGAATTCTGGTTTAGTAGGCCAGGGATGAGAGGGAGAGTCTGCATTTCTAATAAGCTTATGGGAAATTCTAAAGCCTTTGGTCTGTGGAGCACAGTTTGAGTAGTAAGGCCTTTTAACATTTATCAGTATTTTATAGCCTCTAAGTGAGCAGGAGTCATCAAAGCGGATTGTAGGCTCTGAAAAGACAAATTCTGGAAACTCTTAGGGAAGCAATTGCTAATTGTGTGGTCTTAATGGGATTAGATGGGTAAGGGTGAAAGAGGCTCCAGTGGCAATAGCACTTTAACATTTCAAACAGGAACAGAAAGAACATTGATTCCCAAATTGTGGTCCCTAGACCAGCAGCATCTGCATTATCCAGAACATGTTAGAAAAGCAAATTCTCAGGTCCCACCCCAGGCCTCTGAATCTGAAACTTTGGAAATAGAATCCGACGATCTGTGTTTTAAAGGGCACTGCCAGTGGTTCTGCTGCATATTAAAGCTTGATATTATATATAAGTAGCAGACTAGGTATTAGAACAGATACATTTTATTCCAAAGTTTATGCTTATGCTTTTTAGAAGAATTTGAGATATATATACCTTACACACACACACACACATGTTCTACAAAGCTTCTGGACAATTATTATCAATAATTAAGAGCTTGAGAATATCATTGTTCTTTAATGAGAAAAAAATACCTTAATCATTTGAGCATGCATTATGCATATTAGGCTATTCTTCTCAGCTTAAAAAAGAGAGAAATATTTTCCTTCACTGATTCTCTATCACTTGCTGCAACCAGGAAGGCTGAGAAAGGGTTTAAATGGTATTGGTTACACAGCAGCTGCAGCTCTCTAAAGTTACAGGAAGGTGGCATCGTACTGTTTCTTGTGGTTGGTATATGTACTGCAGTAGTATGCAAGAGACCCTGCTCAGTTTTGTGACATTATGGCAGGAAGCCACTGTCTGTGCCGATGCCCTTTAGGGCTTGTTTGTAATGACTGCTCCGATACAGTTCTTTTCTAAGTTTCCGTTGGGGAGGGTTTGATGAGTTTTAATAGCAGAGGAAAAGGCAAATTATGTCTTTGGCTAACAGGGAGTAAGAGAAGTGGTAACTTTGTTTCTCATTTTATCATTATCCTTCTTAGAAGTTGCAAGCATGTCATCTGATAGAGTTTGCTTGGGACAGTTACCTTTACAATGTGGACTACTACTACATCTTGAGTTAATTAGCAATTCTTCAGAGTTAAGAACTGAACAGTTGAATAACCAGTCTTCAATCGTCTGTTCTTAGGATGTGCAGAAAGTGGATGACATCAGGGTAGAGCTAGCCAGGAGGGTCCATGATGGTGAACATGACTAGACAGAATGGGAGTGGGCAGGTAGACTAGAGGTTTTAAACCAGCAGTGGAAATAGGCAGGCACGTGGGTCAGGGAGATGAGATTCAAGAAGCCAGTCTTCTGGAGTTACAAGTAGGTGTTTCAAATATAGACAATTCAGATGTTGAGCTCAGGAAATTAGCTAGCATAGACCAGGACCCAAATAAAGGATTCGTAATTAAATGATAAAGGTCCATTTAAAGGCATGGGACATAGTAGTGAAGGAGGAAGAATGAGTGTTAATTCTGAGTCCCAAACAGAGACTGCTTCCTACCTGAGGTTAATCAGGAACCTCTCCTGGTGGGTTAAGTACCAGGTAAGCACACCTGCCTTGATCAGAGGGTCTGAGGTGATTGGGATGAGCAAGACATCTCATTCTCTTGATAAAGTAAATGACTCAACCCACTTATGTTCCATTTTTTTCTTACTCTACCAGTTACTGAAAAAGTCTACGAGAGTGAGTCCTGCACAGATAGTGAAGAGGAGCCGAAAATGAAGATGTCTTCTGTACACAGACCTGCCATGACTGTGAAAAAAGAGCCCAAAGAGGAACGAAAGGGCCCCAAAAAAGGGGCTGCTGCTCTGGGCAAAGCCAACAGACAAGTGTCCATTACTGGCTTCTTCCAGAGGAAGTAAAGTGCCACCTCTGGAAGGTCAGAGACTTGGCGTGGTCAAGGGAGAAGACCAAGATGTACAAATCACTTACTGTGTAAGTTCATCTAGAGCCTCACCTGATCTGTGTCAGACTTCTCTTTCATTCTGTGAGGCTTATACTATTTCTGGTTTTTAACCACAAGGAAATCACCTGAAAGCAGGAGACAAAAAGAATATTTAAAAAGCCGTTACCTTCTAGTGGCATTTTTTAAGCACAATCTTTGACCTGTCCAGGAGAAGAATTTACACCAAAATTAAACTGGAACAGGTTTCAGAATGATCACTGAAGCCATTTGGTGGCTAATTCACTGTGCCCCACTTGCCCTATGCCCTGGTCCGTATGTGGCTCAGGATATTCCTTCTTGTTTCTCTATATTCTGTGAACTTGTGTGGGTGTTTTTTGTCCCTGAATTCTACTGGCTGTGTTTACTACTACTTCTGTCCTCCTCTCTCCACACTTCTATTCCCTAACCCCATGAAGCTGTTTTCTCTAAGTCTTTTAAATCTTGGTTGGTCTAAAGGCCAAAACAAAAATCTCCCTGTAACCCTCTTCCTCCATTATACAATACACTGACACCTGGCCACAGACCAGGACATTTCTTGTGTTCCACCCCTTTCACAAAAGCTCTCTAGACCTTCACTCACAATTAGTGGTTTGGGAAAAGCCTCAGGCAGAACACAAATAGAAATTTAATGATGTATTCAACTCCACCAGAAATTACTTAGAGTCAGCATTGACGCTATTAGAGGAGTTGTCATGTTGCTGACACAGAGTATGCTTTATACTGCTCTTTGGGGTTGTGGGTCTCCCCCCTTCCCACTCTCGGTACCTAGAGAGTAAAACCCATATAGTGACATGAAGGCTAAAAAAGAAAACTCTCTTCATATGGTATACAATAATTACATCAGATTTCTCCTTCTCAAAAAAATGGAATGTTCAGAAGCAGCAACTGCCCAGGAAATTAGTAAGGGAGATAAGGCTCACATACACAGATGCTCCTTTGCCTTTTTAGCTCCTCCGTTTGCCTAAAGTACAAGCTCCCCAAGAAGAGATGGAGAGACTGAATTGTTAGTAGGTCTAAACAGCAAATAAAATGTTTTCGTTTGTTACTTATGGAAAACCATGTATTCCAGTGATCATTTTCAAGTGACTTCCATTACGACTGGACAAGCAGTGGGCTCGGTGAATGGTGGCGGTGTGGCAGTGATCTTCCAGTGAGCTCTGAGGAAGAGAACAGGCTCAACTGCTGATGTGACTCATGTAAACAGACAAAGGATGTCTGATCTCCTTCTGCCTCAGCCTGGTGTATGTCATAAGTGATGCAATCAGCCATCTCCTGTTTAAGGTTAGGACTGTGACTGACCTTGGGATTAACACATGCTTCTTTAGCAACCAAGCATGAGCTTGATTAAGACCAGAAGCTTGAGAGATGAGTCCTGGCATTATGTCCAGGACTTAAGAAGGCAGCAGCTTTGTATAACAAGCTGAATAAAGGTTGACATATTCCAAAACCCTTTCTTTTTAAAATGAAGAAGAATAGAGTGGCTTATACCTGTAATTCCAGCACTTTGGGAGGCCAAGGCAGGAGAATCACTTGAGCCCAGGAGTTCAGGACCATCCTGGGCTACACAGTGAGACCCTGTCTCTACAAAAAATTTTAAAAATTAGCCAATTGTAATGGCACTCACCTGTAGTCCCAGCTACTCAGGAGGCTGAGGTGGAAGGTTTGCCTGACCTCGAGAGATTGAGGCTGTGGTGAGCCACAATTGCCACCACACTCCTGTCTGGGTGACAGAATGAGACTCTGACTCAAGAAAAAAAAAGAGGATAGAAGGTCTGGAAAGCCTGGACTTAAACTTTTACAAAAAACTCCTGGAGAGGACTCCCTTTTAAACAGTTTTTTTTGTCATTGCCTCTAGTCATTTTTCTAAATAGGAATGGAAAATTAAAGAAAAATCAATCCAGCCTTTATTTATATTATTATTATGCTGGGATCTCTAATAAAATGGAATTTGAATTGAAAAAAATCTAGTGCTGGTTAGAGTTCCATCTTTTAAGGGATAATGCAAATCCTATGGGCTCTATACCCAATATGCTGCCTAAACTCTGAGCTGTCTGCAAGACTTAGTATTGAATGGTAGCTTTTTAAAAATTTTTATACAATACTCTACCATGTTATCCACATGAGTTAAATAAATTTGAGAAGTTGTTTTAAAACAGTGCTTCAAACTGAATGTCTGATGAGTCTGTTATTTGACAGGACAGCAGCAGTGTGTGCCATTATTTAAACTCTGAACAGGAAGAAGGCTGGTCTTCAGTTTATATAAAAACTACATACCCATGGTCTGAGATGGACAAGTTATTCTCTGCCTTCATCATTTTTTTAGCCCTCTGGGAAATCTTAGTTTCAGCCAACCTCACGTTGTAGTTCAGTTAAAAGAAAATCTAGTCCTGAACTTGCACATTGTATTTGTTCGACTTTTTGCTTTCTAGCTGTATGACCTTGAGCAAATTTCTGAGGCTCAGGCTCTATCAAAATAGAGAAAAATGAGTTACCATGGGTTGTCAAGACTAAAGTAATGTATATGTAGCATAAATTCAGTACACAGTTGCAGGCATATAGATGCTCTACAAATGGTGACTTCCCTTCTGATGTCATAAGTGACGCAATCAGCTACCAACTTCCTGAAATGTTATCTAGGATATGACCCAGATGGTATACTCTTTCATAGTCATTTTGGTTATACATGTGGTCAAAAGAGGTTTTAAAGACTGAATATTTTCCTATAGAAAGAAAGATTTGTAGATGACTATATTTACTATTCATTTATTATGTATCTACTATGAGTCAGCTGGCTCCTGTCTTTAGGACCTAGTGGAAGAGACAAGCCAGTAAAATGAAGTGCCAATGCCATATGTGAGTACAGTTACAGATAAGCACAGGGTTCTTGGAGAGTTCATAGGAGGTTGGGTGTCAAGGAAGTCTTCCTGGAGGAGAGGAAACCAAGCAGTTCCTTGAAGGATGAGTAGGATTTTACAAATCAAAAAAGAATAGAAAGGATTTTCCAACCAAAGGAACATGACTTTTGGGGGAGAAATGGACTGTAGAATTAGGGGAAAGGGAGGAAAATGTATTGAGAAATGAAGTTGGGGTTCTGCTAAGGACTATTTGTATATAATGGGGGCCAACTGAAGAATTTTAAGAGGAGTAATATTAGTAATATTCTCAGTTGTGAATAACAGCCTGGCATTTACTTTGATTTCGTATGCCACGATAGTATTTCTGCCTATGCATAGATGTTGTGTCTTAGTTCCAGTAGTATTAAAGTTAAAATTCTAATTGGATTAAAGAAAACCATTATGGTTCAAACAAAGCTGTTTGGTTCTGGCAGCCAGCATAGACAACTGCAGTGTTTCTCTTGTCTTGCCATATCAAAATAGATTTCTTTAGCAGAATCAGTTTTTAAAAGTGATTTCAAAAGCTGGCGGTTCTCTGACACTCAGAGTGATATAAGCCTCCACCCAACTCCCTGAAAAAAGCTGAGGGAGTTAGGGGAACAAGTGGAACAGTTCTATTCCTTTTCTATCTTTGTTTCTTTAAGAAGTCACTAGTTAGTATACAGGAGAGAGCTGAAGAGAAGGGCCATATAAGGAAACTAAATAGTTTCTCCAGGACATGAGTAGAATGAGTGCTTAATAATGTATTTGCCAGAAATGTACTCTGTGTCAAGACTCGTTTTGGTAAACTTGTCTCCTTTCATTGGTTCCGGGATTTCATTATGCCGTAAGGCAGTTTTTACCACCATGAAACATTCTGGGGCTGCCTCATCTTGTGAGAAGGCAGTATTGCTTTCTGAGTTATTGCCCTGGCAGCTCTGTAAATTAGTCCATGCTGTCACCATGCCCTCTCTGAAGGGCACATTGTACCCAAATGACTGCATTTAGGATTGACTCTTGCCACTCCCTGCTGCATGACACTTCTCTCCACTTGTATCTGTGTCCAGTTTTTTGTGTTCTTAAGTGCAGGCCACCCACAGATTGCCACCCAGGCTTTTTAGCCAGAGAAACTTGGTAAGGCTTCTGATCCAATATTTTTCCATTGGATCGGAACCCACCTTAACTCTAGAAGTCTCCTTCCATTTCAAACCCTAAGTGTTTTCTGACTCCCTCCCCTGCTTTATTTTTCTCATTTGCTGTTGCCAGACTGCTTGTTTCTTGAAGCTTCACTTTGGCTCCCCCTCCCTAAGTTCTTCGTGGCTGGTCCTTTAGCTTCTTTCTTTGGTTTTTTAGCCTTTCTTTCTCAAGGCTCTTCTTCCATGGGGCATGTCTTTTGCTGGGCTACTCTTGAAGAATGGAAAAACCACTTTGTTTATTGTCTGTTTTGGATCATTCAAATGCAAAGCATCAAGGAGTTGTTGAATGCTAGTTATATTTAGTCCTGGACAGGAAACTTTAGGGACTGCAAAAGCCCAGAAGCTACCATTTTGGAGCACCAAGATACACACACTAAATAGCATATAGCAGTTGAGACAATGCTTAGGTGAATGGCAGACAAGGGACTTAATTCAGAAAATAATCAGGATAATCATAATGGGCAAAATGTTACAGTCCTGTGCAAAGAACAATAAAGGATTGAAGACAAGAAACAGGCTGAGGAGGGTCACCATTTTAGTGAGTCTTCAGCTGTTTGAACGTCATTCACTGTTTATACATTTATGATATAAGTAAACTGTGATTAATTGAATCTTTAATTAGTGGAGTTATATCTGTTCTATTTTAAGACTGAGAGTATTGGCCGGGCTTGGTGGCTCAGCCTATAATCCCAGCACTTGGGGAGGCCAAGGCGAGTGGATTGCCTGAGCCCATGGGTTTGAGACCAGCCTGGGCAACTTAGTGATACCTCGTCTCTACAATAAATCAAAAATTAGCTGGGTGTGGTAACACGTTCCTGTAGTTCTGGCTACTTGGAAGGCTGAGGCAGAAAGATCACTAGAGCTCAGCAGGTCGACTCTGGGGTGGCCATGAGTGTACCCCTGCACTCCAGCCTGGGTTACAGAGTGAGACTCCAACTCAAAAAAAAAAGAGTATTGACAAGAAAGCAAGCAGTTACCAAGGATTATTTCCAAAGGCAGTTTATAGGATATATATTGAGTTAGCATAGGTTCAACTCAGTCTTATGCACAAGCAACAATTTTGGCATACTGGGGAAGCAGGGTGCTGTGATGGAAACAGCACAGGCTTGTTGTTTCCCTGGGAGGACCTTGGATTCAAACCCCATCTGAGGCACTGACCTTAAGCAAAGTACTCATACTCTGTGAACTTCAGTTTTCTCATCTAAAATGAGCTATGAGGCGGGGCACAGTGGCTCACGCTTATAGTTCTAGCACTTTGGGAGGCCGAGGAGAGAGGATGGCCTGAGTCCAGGGTTTCGAGACCAGCCTTGGCAACTTGGCGAGACCTTGATCTCTACAATACATTTAAAAACTGGCCGGGCGTGGTGGCACGCACCTGTGGTTCCAGCTACTTGGAAGGCTAAGGCAGAAGGATTGCCTGAGCCCAGCAGGTTGTGGCTTCGGAGGCTGTGAGCATGCCACTGCACTCTACCCTGCGCAACAGAGTGAGACTCTGACTCAAAAAAGTAAATAAAATGAGCCACCACCTACCTTAAAGGGTTCTTTTAAAACTTTAATGAAATAATGCATGGGCAGTCCCTAGTATTTTGACACATATTAAACTGATACAGAGCACAATAGCAACATTTTCTAAGCATTTACTATGTGCTAGACATTGTTCCAAGCACATTAGATGTATCAACTCTTAATCCTCATAAGAATTCTATGAGGTAGGTACTTTTATTCCTATTATGCACATGAGGAAACCGAGACAGAGAGTTTAAGTAACTTACTCAAGGTCAGAGTCAGGATATAAATCATGACACAATTCAACTTCATTGCCTGCCATCTTAACCCCTATGCTATATCACCTCTTGGTCATATATTAGTTTATACTTCCGTACTGCCCAATAATGATTGATGTCCATTTTATAAGTGAAAAAGTACAGCTAGTTGTTCCGATCCCAGATTGCCAGACTCAAAAAAATCTTAATGTTTATCTAAGTCAACCACATGTCTGATGCTTGCGTCCATTGTCTCTACAGCATTCCTGCCAAGAGGTCTTGAATCTATAAACAAAAATTCAATTATGCTCAGTATACCATACTTACCACATTACAAAGTTAGATAAGTAGGAGTATGTTAAGAAGAATTTAAAGAAAAGCTAGAATAAAATTAAGTTTTCTGATTAATCTTAGATCACCAGGAAGCTCATTTAAGTAGAGCATAATTCCCAAAGCAGTCCATTTAACTAGCTTCAGTTTAAGGCAAGAATATTGTTTTCCTTGAAAACGTCCAATTCTTGGCTTTGCCTTTGACTTAACCTTTATAAGAAAATTAAGAAGAAATTTGGCATTTTTTGCCCTATTCAAGCCATCCTGCAGGTTCCCAGGTAGAAAGTGGTCCCAGGCCACTTGTTGCCCAGTGCTTGCAACTGGGTTAGGCCATGGCAGTGTATTTTATTTTAAATATTAAAACTGTATTTTCCTGGTTCACTTCTCTTTAAGCATATAGTGTGTGTGAAGACTTTTTTTTTCTATTTTTTCTTTTTTAATTTTAAAAATGTGGGGTACAGTTCAGCATTAGGTATACAAGTGATCATCGTATAGGTAAAGTTTGGACCTCCCTTTTGTCCCCACTTTGCCTGGTTTGAGATTAGGTACCCTTAAGATGTGTGAAGATTATATAAACATACCATCATGATGGCGTAGTGCTTTTTTATTCTATCCTGGAGTGGGATGTACAGAAGGCGGAACCATTTTTTTGCAAAGCATAAAACTTTAGGGTTTCTCTTGTCCCTTATACCCTGCATTTATTTACATAGTGTGTTACTTTATCTTATTTCATCCTTATGGTAACCTGCAAGGTCTTTCCCACATTTTGCAGAAAACAAGCCTAGGGAGTTTAGCTAGTATGGCCAACATCTCACTCATGGTGAAGGAGTGAACCAAGGCTGGAACCTAGGTCTTGAGATTTTATATCATGTGACTTTTCCACAGTATGGCAACCCCTGAGAAGAATATGTTGGTTCACTCATAAATGTGCCTTGAATCCTTAAATGCCCACTAACTAGCCCAACAACTGTGGTGGCTACTGTGGAGGATTTAAGAGAAGTACGTGGCAAGTTCCCTGCCTTCCTGGGACAGCCTATTGGGAAGGCAAAACATGTACATATTTGTGCATTTCACAGATTTTCATTTAAAAAATGAAACTGGTGTGCTGGGGACACAGGTGAAATTCATCTTGACAATGTATTATCTAGTAAGGGGAGAGACATAGACAAATACGTATCATGTGCTATAATATTGTAATAATGTGAGTGCTTACCATGAGTCAAAATTTGTGCTAGATATTTAAGTACATTTTCTCTAATCCTCACAATGCTTTATTTATAAATAAAGACAGGAAGGCTCAGCGAGTCTGATGATTTGCCCAATAAGTGGCAAAGATGAGACATTTATTTTTAATAATTCATCATGAAAAGTTAGAGGAACAGAATACTTCAATGCTTGTGATTAGTAACCTGCATGGGTGCTGACTTCCCGTCATATGGAACAAAAGGAGCAAAATGAATTACACCTTTAAAATTGTCAATCCCAAACCAGGCACAGTGGCTCATGCCTGTAATCTCAGCACTTTGGGAGGCTGAGACAGGAGGATCGCTTGAGCCCAGGAGTTCAAGAACAGCAACATAGTGAAACTTCGTCTCTACAAAAAATTTTAAAAGTCAGCCAGGTGTGGTGGCTGTAGTCCCAGCTACTCAGGAGGCCGAAGTGGAAGGATGGCTTGAGCCCAGCAGTTTGAGGCTGTGGTGAGCCATGATTGTGCCACTGCACTCCAGCCTGGGCAACAAACAGAGTGAGACTCTGACACTAGAAAATAAAATTGTCAATCCCAGATAGGGATGGTCTTGCCAGTGAGCCTGAGTCTTTTGGCTACAATCCCTTGCATCTGTTTCCATGTAAGGATCACCACATCAGTGGACTGTACATTAATGGCTAACCACAGAGGCTTTCTTCCCTCTGGTTGGTGTGCTGGCAGACCTGAAGGGAGGACCAGAATTTGAACACTAGGTTTTCTGACTTGAAGCCTGTATCCTTTCTACTGTATCCCAACCTTCTTCCTGTCTAAAGGAGGTATGTGGCCCTTGGCCAGTGTGAGCCCAAGGGTTGCCTGTGACTGCTGGAGGGATTAAGAAAAGATCTACAGAGGAGAAGGTGCTTAAACTGAGGTCTTGAGAAGAATAGGCATTTGTCAGATGGAAAGGGAGAAGTGCAATCCAGGCAGAAGGAACAGGGCATACGAAGGCATGGACGCATGAGAAAGCACAGTGTTGGGAAAGTTATAAGTGGTTCAATGAGAGGCAGAATGGTGGATTGTGAGGCCAAGTAAGTAGGCAGGGGCAGATCACAGAGGCTTCCCAGCCTACACACTTCAGAAGCAGAGAGGAGCTGGAGACAAGTCAACTTTTTGCTCTCAGGCAAGTAGTTTAGACTTTGCACTACAGGCAATGGGAAGCCATTGAAGAATTTTAGCGCATCAGAGTTGTACATTAGAAAAATAATTGGTAACCTAAAGAGAGACTTACTGGCATAAAGTAGATCATAGGTAAGAGTCAAATTGCACCTGCCTCTTGAGATAGAATACACAGAGGAAAAAAATTGAGTTTAGACTTTGTTCTGTTTTAGGCAGATGACTCCTTTGGTCCCCTCAGTAGAGTATCAGGAATGACTTCAGATGTGGGATGATTAGCCTTTTGCTGGGTCGTCTCATGCTTGGAAATTCTCTGGCTCTTGCCTGAGCCATGGTCCTAGTTAAAGCATGGAGATGGGATTGGTTCCACGATTCCACTAAGGACTCATGTAGGCCATTCTCTGACGCACATCCACACACTCTGATTTAGACCTGGAACTGACTGCATCTCCCTGGAATTCTCTGGGCCAAAATGACCCACAGTTCCAGACTGGTCAGCTAAATTCATCCCAAGTCATATTTATTATACACCTGTTCTATGCCAGGTGCTATTATATGCCTTTGTGAGGTATAGGGATCAGCCCAATTTCGTGAACTAGGAAATTCAGTGGCTGAGAGGTTGCCCACTAGTACATGGAAGTGCTGAGAGTTGAAGGACAGACTGAGTGCTATGTTGTCATCTGTCCCTGGTGTAAGTTATTCCAATGGTGTGGAGTGCAGTTAAGCATTCTTGCATCTCATAATTAGCATTCATCAGTTGTTCATCGAACAGCCATTATGCTTGGGACTGTACCATGATAGAATTCTTCTCTAGCAGTAAGTGTTGCTGTGAAACCCAAAGTTCACCCCTAAACTATAAGACCAGCTATCCTGAAGCTTCTGCATGAAACTCCTACCCTAACTTAGAACTGTACACAGTTCACAATGTGTGTCATGTGGTGTCCCGACCTACACACTTTAGAAGCAAAGCAGCTAGAGAATTTTTGCTGTCAGGCAAGTGGTTGTCACCCATACACACTGGTGCTTGTGCCCGGTTTCATCAGTGGGTCTTCCAGAAAGCTGCCCTAATTTCTCTGAGCTTCAGTTTGCTCATCCATAAGATGAAGCTAGTATCTGTCTCAAGGTTACCGTGAGGATTTGAGACAATAAATGTAAAGCGCACTGTTCATAATGGTTGGTCAGCAAATGTTATGACTATTTTTGAAGCAATGCTTTGGGCTTTATTTAATCTTACCTGTGTGAGAAAAACAAGTCGTCGTACTTGGTTAATTTTTTTATTAGAGTGCCCACTTTGTGTTCTAGGCAGCATATCAGACTATCAAAACTGATGTGATACCAAAGTGGGGAAGGCGCGCTCATAGGCCCTGTGTTTCCCTGGGTATCCTTGTGACTCTGCTCACCCGTCAAATGCATACTCCTCTTTGCCGCACCAGTACCCTTACCTTTAGGTGGGCTGCGTATCCTGTGTGCTACCAAACAACACCCTTGTTTCAAGCATATTTCTACTTGAAATAGTTTAGAGGCCAGTTGTCTGAGTGTGCATTCTCTTTCCCCAAGTAGACATCAGAGAGTGCTTTTATTAATGAAAAAATAAATAAATCTCCAGCAGTGAAAAGGCCTCCCCCACCTCCCCCAGTGTTGTATGGGGCTACTCAGGCAATAGTCACGCCTGCAGTTTGAGCCCATCTGTTTTTTCTGTTTCCCTCCTGAGTACCGTCCCCTTGTGGTTTGCATCATTCCCCCAGACCAGCCAACTCCAACCCTCCTCAACCCGCTCGTTCAATAGCTGTCTTATTTAAACACACTCTCTCTCGGGCACCAGATGTGAAGTTTCAAGGCCGCAGAGGCCAGACTGGCTAGTGCCGTGACACCTGCTCTCGCAGGCAAGCCAGTCAGCTGCTGCTTGTGATGGTGTTGGCCCTTTTTCATGGACAGCATGAGGGTTTCACCCCACCGAGTACACACACAGGCAGCTGAGGGAGCCTCATAAATTATGGTTTTGTTTGTTTACTTCAGGCAGACGGCGTGGTGTAGTGGAAAGAGCCTGTGCTTGGAAACAGCGTGGGTCTGAGTGCTTGCTGGTTATGTGCAGAGCACTCTTCGCAGGCCTTATCTCTGTCTCAGTGATTATGTGTCTATTTGTTTATTTGCTTATTGGCCATCTCCTCCACCAAGATATGAATTCTTGGAAGCCAAGGACTGTCTTGTCCATCATTCTCCAGCACCTAGGACTGTGCTTGGAACATAGTAGGCTCTTAGAAATGATTATTGAAGCCGAGAGCAGTGGCTCACATCTGTAATTCCAGCACTTTGGGAGGTTGAGGAGAGAGGATTGCCTGAGCTCAGGAGTTCGAGACCAACTTGGGCAACGTGGAGAGACCTTGTCTCTACAGTAAATTTTTAAATTAGCCAAGCATGATGATACAGCTACTTGGAAGACTGAGGTGGAAGAATCAACTGAGCCCAGCAGGTTGAGGCTACTGTGGCTCTGATGGTGCCACTGCACTCCAGCCAGGGTGACAGAGTGAGGCTCCGACTCAAAAAAAAAGAATATAATCGTTGATTAAAGAATGGATGAATTCTAAAACTGCTTCTTTTACTCACTAGCCATGTGATCCTAGGAAAGTCATTTATCTTCTCTGGGCTTCATTTTTGTCAATTTTAAAATGAAAGGTTTAGTCCTCTATCTCTGATGCTCTACGATTTTAAGATTCCATTCATTTAACAAATTACCTTGTATCTCTGTGCGGGGTACTCTACCAAGTCCTAAAAAACACATCATGAATAAGTCAGAAACAGAACCTTCCCTCATGGAGAAAGGGAGAGGCGACCAAATAACTAATTGCATCAGCAAGTACTTAATGACCATTGTGATAAGCCTTACAAAAGATCTGTATGGGGCACTAGGAGAGGATATGATGGGGGGACCTAGCCATTTTGGGGGCCATCGGGGAAGATTTCCCGGTGAAAGTGATATTTAAACTCAGACTTTATAGATAATTAGCTAGGCAAAAGGGGTACAGTGTTTCAGAGAGAGGGAAGAGAATTTGTGAAATGCCAAGGTGGGTGTGAGGCTAGAGCACAGTGACCTGCAAGAGGGAGGTGGGGCCCAAGTGAGGCTAGAGGGGAAGGGTGGGCCAGACTGTTCAGAACCTGTGGGCTGTGGTAAGGATTGTGTCATTTCAAAGGCAAAGGGAAGTCATGGAGAACAAATCCTATTATTAGAGACCTCACTCATATACACAAAAGGGAAAGCCGGATCCCCTCCTTACGTGGCTGACAAAGGTACAGAAGGCAGATCTCACCCCCATTTGGTAGATGAGGAAAACAGGCCCAGGGAGGTTAGGTAGTTTACCAAGACCACCGGGGAGTCAGTGGTAGAACTTGATCTCTAAAATATGGGTCCACTCCTCTCAATACTATATCACATTACAGACTTGAGAGATTCCCCCCCCCATATCCTCCAGATGGCTAAATTTTGGACCTAAATGCCTCATAATAACAACTCTCATCAACTCTCAGAATTTGAATGTCTTGTAAGCCACTTTTAAGCAAGTCTAATCGAGACAAATTTCTCCCTAGCATTATGCTTGCATTTTGGGTAACTACAACCAAATCTTTGATGAGCATTTTAGATTGTTCTTAGGACAGATTCTTAGGAATAGAATTATTATGTCAAAGGATATACATTTTTTAAGGACCCTTGGATACACATCGCCAAACTGTCCTTCCAAAGGTGTTACCAATTTTTATGCTCATCATCAATATATGAGATAAAATTTTAGTAGACATGCAAAGAAGCAGAAAAATGTGACCCATAACCAAAAAAAAAGCATTCAATAGGAACAAACACATGAATGACAATGTTGGAATTAGCAGACAAGGAGTTTAAAGTAGTTCTTACAAGTATGTACAAGGCCTTAGAGAAAAGTCCAAACATAATGAGGGAAAACAAGAACTCTCAAAGAAAAATTACAAAAATAAACAAGTTAAAAGTCTGAAAAATAAAATATTTTTAAAAATTCATTGCTTGATTTATAAATCAATGCAATCTCAATCAAAATATCAGCAAAGTATTTTGTGTATATCAACAAACCAATTCTGAAGTTTATATGAAGAGACAAAAAAAGAATAGCCAATACAACATTGAAGGAGAAGAACAAAGTCAGAGGACTGACACAACTCGACTTCAAAACTTACTATGAACCTACAGTAAAGAGTGTGTTATTGGCCAAAGAATAGACAAATAGATCACTGGAACACAATAGAGAGCCCAGAAATAGACCCACATTAATATAGTCAACTGATTCTTGACAAAGGAGCAAAGGTAATACAATGGAGGAAAGATAATCTTTTCAACAAATGGTCCTGGAACAAAAGGAAATCCACATGCAAAAAAAAACCAGACCTTACACCCTTCACAAAAATTAACTCAAAGTGAATCATGGACTTAAACTTTGTGTACGGTGATGACTTTTTAGGTATAACACCAAAGGCAAGATCCATAAAAGTTAGAATTGGTAGGCTGAACTTAACTGAAATTTAAAACTTCTGATCTATACAACACACTGTTTACAAAATGAGAAGACAAGCCATAGACTGGAAGAAAATGCTTGCAAGAGACATTCTGATACAGGACTGTTATCTAAAATGTACAAAGAATTCTTAAAACTCAATAAGAGGCAGGGCACGGTTGCTCAAGCCTGTAATCCCAGCACTTTGGGAGACCGAGGTGAGGGGAATGCTTGAGCCCATGGGTTCGAGAACAGCCTGGGCAACTTGGCAAGACCTCTACAACAGATCAAAAAATTAGCTGGGCGTGGTAGCGCGCACCTGTAGTTCTGGCTACTTGGAAGGCTGAGGTGGAAGGATCACAGGAGCCCAGCAGGTGGACGCTAGGGTGGCCGTGAGCATGCCACTGCATTCCAGCTTGGGCGACGGAGTGAGACTCCAACTCAAAAAAAAAAAAAAAAAAACCTAAATAAGAAAACAACCCAGTTTTTTTTAATAGGCAAAAGACTTGAACAAACACCTAACCAAAGATATACAGGTGGAAAATAAGCATACGAAAAGATGATGAATATCATATATTATTTAAAAATTGCAAATTAAAACAATGATACAATATGATACCACTACATGCCTACTAGAATGGCTAAAATCTAAAACACAACACCCTGTGCTGACAAGGATGTTCCCTTCGCTGGTGGGAATGCAAAATGGTACAGCAACTTTGGAAGACAGTTTAGCAGTTTCTTACAAAACTAAACATACTCTTACCACATGATCTTGCAATTGTGCTCCTTAGTATTTACCCAGATGAATTGAAAATGTATGTTCACACAAAAACCTGCACATAAATGTTTATAGCAGCTTTATTTGTAATTGCCAACATTTGAAAGCAACCAAGACGTCCTGAGTAGGTGAATGAAAAAATAAACTGTGGTATGTCTAGGCAGTGGAATAATATTCAGTGCTAAAAAGAAATGTGCTATTGCCGGGCTCGGTGGCTCAACCTGTAATCCCAGCACTTTGGGAGGCTGAGGTGAGTGAATTGCCTGAGCCCGTGGGTTCGAGATCCACCTGGGCAACCTGGCGAGACCTCATCTCTACAATAAATAAAAAATTAGCCGGGCGTAGCAGTGCGCACCTGTAGTTCCAGCTACTTGGAAGGCTGAGCGGAAGGATCGCCGGAGTCCAGCAGGTTGAGGCTGCGGTGGCCGGGAGCGGCTACTGCACTCCAATCTGGGCAACAGAGTGAGACTCCAACTCAAAAAAATAAAATAAAATAAATAAATAAATAAAAAGAAATGCACTATCAAGCCATGACAGGGCTTAGGGGATAATTAAATGCATATTGCCAAGTAAAAGAGGCCAATCTGAAAAGGCTACATACCGTGTGATTCCAACTCATATGACATTCTGGGAAAGCAATACTATGGAATCAGTAAAGGGATTGGGGTTGGGGGATGGGAATGATGAGTATGGGGAACATAGGTAATTTTTAGGGCACTGAAGCTATTCTGTATGATACTATAATGGTGGGTATGTGTCACTATACATTTGTTCAAACCCAAAGAATATACACACCAAGAGTGAATCCTAATGTAAACTATGGACTTTGGGTGATAATGATGTAACAACATAGGTTCATTAATTTTAACAAATGTATTACATTGGTATGGGATTTTGATCATGGAGGAGGCTAAATATATGTGCTCTGAGGAGTATATGAGAAATCTCTACTTTCCACCCAGTTTTGCTGTGAATCTAAAACTGCTCTTTAAAATAAGGTCTATCTTTTGGCCAGGTGTAGTGGCTCATGCCTGCAATCCCAGCACTTTGGGAGGTTAAGGTGAGAGGATTGCTTGAACCCAGGAGTTCGAGACGAACCTGGGCAACGTAGTGAAACCTGATCTCTACAAACAAATTTGTAAAATAGCCATGTGTGGTGGCATGCATCTATAGTCCCAGCTACTCAGGAGGGTGAAGCAGGAGGACCACTTGAGCCCAGGAGGTTGAGGCTTCAGTAAGCTAAGATCACATCATTGTATTCCAGCCTGGGCAACAGAGTGAGACCCTGTCTCTAAAGAAGAAGAAGGAAAAAGTATATTTTTAAAAACCCTCTGGATAAGATTAACAGCATATTAGACACTGCAGAAGAAAAGATTAGTGAATTGGAAGACATAGAAATAGAAATTGCCCAAACTAAATTGCAGAGATAAATAAAAAGGCTTAAAAAAAATAGCAAAGTCCCAATTGCTGTCCTCTGGGAAAATGAGATAGAAGTTTCAGAAAGAGAGGAGAGAGAGAGAGAGTGGGGCAAATGTATATATTTGAAGAAGTAATGACTGAAAATTTTCCAAATCTGATGAAAATTCTAAGTTCATTTATTAGTATTTATAATATAATGTATTAATATTAATATTTATTCTAAGATCCAAGAAGCTCCCTAGGCAAGACGAAATAAAACCATGCTGAGGTATAGCAAAATAAAATTTCTGCAAACAAATAATAGAGAAAATCTTAAAAGCAGCCACAGGACAAAAACATCACATGCAGGGGAGCAACAATATGAATTCTCAGTGACTATTTAGAAATAATGCAGACCAGAAGACAATAGACTGATAGAGTTAACTTGATGAAAGAAAAAAAGTCTACTTCTATAATTCTATATTCAGATAAAACAGGCTTCAAAAATGAAAGCAACATAAGACACTTCAGACAAATAAAAAACTAAGGATTTATCACCAGCAGTGTTACACTACAAGAAATGATGAAGTTCTACTGGCTGAAGGAAAATAATACCAGACAGAAGCTCAGATTTACATGAATGAATAAAGAGTACTGGAAATGGTGCATATATGGGTAAATATTAAAGATCTTTTTCTTGTTTATTTTTTAAAGAGATAATTAAACTCAGACAGGGCACTGCTGGAAGAAAAATTACCAATGGCTACCCAAGGAGAACACCAAGCTCAGTTCAAACTTGGACTGGTTGGTAATACTGGTCCTGAAAAAACTACATTTGTGAAACATCATTTGGTGAATTTAAGAAGCATGTTAAGGTCCATCCCTTTGTGTTCCACATTAATAGAGAACCTATTAAGTTCAATGTATGGCATACAGCTGATCAGGAGAAATTTGGTGCACTGTGAGATGGCTATTTATATCCAAGCCAAGTATGCCATTACAAGGCTTAATGTAATACTAAGAGTTATGACCACTCTTGTTCCACATAGTACTGGGTCCTAGCCAGAGCAATCAGGCAAGAGAAAAAAGACATTTAAATTGGCAGGGAGGAAGTCGAACTTCTCTGTTCGCTGATGGCATGATTATATACATAAAAACCATAGGGATTCTTCCAAGAGTCTCCTAGACCTGATAAATGACTTCAGTAAAGCCTCAGGATATAAAATCAATTTACAAAAATCAGTGATTTTTCTATACACCAATAAAAACACTCAAGCTGAGAACAAAATCAAGAGCTCAATCTCATTTACAAGAGCTACACAAAAATAAAATACCTAGGAATACATTTAACCAAGGAGAGAACTACAAAACACTGATGCAAGAGATTGTGGATGACACAACAAATGGAAGAACATCCATGCTCCTGGATGACAAGAATCAATATTGTTAAAATGACTATCCCTGAATTGTACCCCACATCTTTAAAAGAAAAAAAAAATGACCAGAGTACCCAAAACAATCTATAAATTCAATGAAATCTCTATTAAAATACCAACATCATTTTTTACAGAACTAAAAAAAACAATTATGAAGTTTATATGGAACCAAAAAAGGGTCCAAATAACCAAAGGATTCCTAAGCAAACAACAAATGTAGAGACATTATACCGCCTGATTTAAATTATACTATAAGGCTGTAGTAACTATAATTGCATGTTGCTAGTACAAAAATAGATGGATCAGTATAAAGAGTTCAGAAATAAAGCCAAATACCTACAACCAGTGGATCTTCAAAAGCCGACAAAAATAAACAATGAGGAAAGGACACCCCATTCAATAAATAATGCTGGGAAAATTGGCTAGCTATATACAGAAGAATGAAACTGGACCCTTCTCGCCATGTATAAAAATTAAATGCTCAGTATCAATACTCATCAAAGAAATGCAAATTAAAACCACAGTGAGATATCATCTTACACCAGTCAGAATGGCTATAATTAAAGAGTCAAAGAACAACAGATGTTGATGTAAATGTAGAGAAAAGGGAACGCTCATATGCTGTTGGTAGGAATATAAACTAGTTCAACCTTTATGGAAAATAGTATAGAAATTTCTCAAAGAACTAAAAATAGAACTACCATTCAACCCAGCAATCGCACTACTGGGTATCTTTCCAAGGGAAAATAAATCATGTTATAAAATAGATACCTGTATTCATTGTTCAATTCAGCACTAGTCACAATAGCAGACTCATGGAACCAACCTAAGTGCACATCAGTGATTGACTAGATAAAGAAAATGTGGTCTATATCTACCAAGGAAATAGTACACAGCCATAAAAAAAAAAGAATGAAATCATGTCCTTTGCAGCAACATAAGTGGAAAATAGCATTAAGTGAACTAACTCAAAAAACCAAAACTAATAGAAAACCAAACATCACACGTTCTTAATTATATGTGGGACCTAAATGAACATAAAGATGAAAATAACAGACACTGGGACACTAAAAAGTGGGGGGGGAAGGATTCAGAACCTACATATTTATACAGTGTTCATTATTTGGGGAATGAGGACACCTGAAGCCTAATCCCCACCAGTATGCAATATGCCCATGGTAACAAACATGCACTTGTACTCCCTGGTCTAACAAAAAAAAAAAAAAAAAAAGAGCAGTTACTTACAAGAACGTGCCTAACTGGCATAGAGAACTGGTATGTGAAAACATCCCTATCATGTCGTGTGGCAACAGGATAGATATCAAAGACACGAAAGTGCTGGCAAAAATATACTGTGGTCTACTGAAGGGAGGATCTTCAGCACTGACATTTCTGCTAAAAGTAACTACAACTTTGAGAAGCCCTTCCTTTGGCTTACTAGAAAACTAATGGAGATCCTAGCTGGGAGTTTGTTGCCATGCATGCTCTTGCCCCTCAGAGGCTGTCATGGACCCATCTTTGGCAGCACAATAAGAGCATTATTCAGACAATTGCTTTCCCGGATGAAGATGATGATCCCTGAGAAAACGAAGCTGGAGCCCAGCATCAGGAGTGTGGTTTCATAGGCATCAGTGCAGTGCTGTCGGTGGTGAAGTGAGCTCACCACTTTGTTACATACTAAGCAGAACGTGCTTCATCTTTGGGATACTGAAGGAGATGAATGGGCTTGGAGGTGAATGTGGCAGTTTAAAAAATACCTTTATTTTTTGGACCTGCGTATTTGGTTGTTTTGAAATGCGGTTGTTTTCTTCTTGAGTTTCAAATATGTTTCACATCATAATATTCAGTGGTGAAATCTGGTTTGTTACTGTCATTCCCATTCCTTTTTGTATAGAATCAGAATAAAGTCGTATTTCAAATATCTTTAAATATATATACATATATATGTGTGTGTATACACACACACACACACACACACACACAATGTGGTCCATAACTAAGTAGAAATAAAATATTTGACAAAACTCGTGCGAAGGATGGAATTATAGAAATACAATATACTCTTGTATGGTTCTTGTGTTATACTTGAGGTGGTATAATATTATTTAAAAATAAACTATTATAAGTTAAACATGCATATTGTAAGCCTGGAAGTAACCACCGAAAACAACATAACCAAAAAGTATAGCTAATAAACCAACAATGGAGATGAAATGGAATACTAAAAAAAATTCAAACCAAGGAACGTCAGAAAGGGAAAAAAAAAGAACAAAGAATAGATGGAACAAATAGAAAGCAATAGAAAGATGGTAGACTTAAACATAACCATATCAACATTAAATGTAAATGGATTGAACACTCCAAATAAAAGGCAGACTGGATTTTTAAAAAAATGATTAAAACATGCTGTTTACAAGGGAGCACATTAAACATAACAATGCACATAGGTTAAAAGTATTAGGATAGGGCAACCCCCTCAGGTCCTGTTAGCTCTCAGTGGTACCTCCAAAAATGTTAGGGTCACGCTGTCAGTGGAGCCTCTAGAATGTTAGGTCAGGCCCGCTAGGGATATGGGTGTCTAGTGTGCAATCTGATGGCTGCATGAAAGATGCAAAGAATTGCACAGAAGTTAGATGAGAAAATATTGTTTATTTAAAGCTAAATTCGAAAGTGAGAGAAAGAGGAGATTCACCTCCCCAAGATAGGGGAGGGAGCCAAAACCAGGAAACATGGCCTGGCCATAGCTCAAAGAGCACATGGCTACACCATAGCTTAGCAAGGTAGTGGCTGCAATGGCCGCTGGTTGATCATGGTTGAGTACTTTTAACCTTTTCCTTTGATGGGAAAAGGTCGTTAAGGTAATTGGGTGGTAGTCTGCTCCATGTTATCACAAAGGGGCAGGTAAGCACAGGTACTGATGTTGGATGATGGACAGCAGGCAGATGGGTGGGTTAGTCATATGATTGCTGCCATGGTGGTGGGCTAGATGGGAGGAGACAAGGCGATGGGTTTTTCCTGCAAGAGACCTGTTAGAGGTTTCCAATCCACAAGCTCTTTAGCAAAAAAGGTAGTCTTATTCATTTCTACGGCTTCAGCCAGCTAAGGGACCTGAAATTTTCTTAGAAATTATTATGCTAAACCATGAATTGAATGGTTGGGCTATCCTTATCTTGCATCTGATGGAGATTTGCCAAGGGGGTGGGGTAGGCTGCCAGCTTGGCCTGCAGTAAAATGTCTGAATGCTTCCTAAAACCTGCCAATTGGACATTTATCTGTTTATGTCTAACCTGTGCTAGATTCAAAGCACGTCAGTCTAAGCAAAAATGGCTATGCTGAGGCAAAATGTGAGCTAACTTTACTCTTAGTTTTTTGGGGTCCCTCCTTTCAGCTCCCTTCCCACTCTGGGAGCTTTTCTGACCTCTTAATAAATCCTGCTTTCAAAAAAAAAAGTATTAGGATAGACCATGCAAACACAAATAATAAGAAACCTGGAAGGGCTATATTAATATTAGGTGAAGTAGACTTCAGAACAAGGAGTATTACTGAAAGATGGTACCTATAGAAACCTGGAAGAAACCTGGCTTATTCTTAGTTTAGTCTTTTTGCCTCAGCCATTAGAAAGCATTCAGACATTCTACTGCAGGACAAACAGCAGCCTATCCCATCCCCTCTTGGCAAGTCTCTATCAGATGCAAGACCAGGACAGCCCAACCTTTCAATTCATGGTTTAGCATAATACTCTGTAGTAAACCTTTAGGTTCCTTGTCAAGGTCCAAGATCAAAGATCACCCTTTGGCTGGCCAAAGTCATAAAAGTGACAAAATGACCACCTTTGGTCAAGGAATTTGTGAATTGCAAATGTCTGACAAGTCACTTGCAGGAAAAAAAACTCCCCCAGGCCCAAACTCCCCAAGTTAACCTACCTAATCAGCCCTTTGTGACCTAGTGACACTGATAAACCCCACCATGGTAGCAATCATGTGACTAACCCACCCATCTGCCTGCTGTCCATCACCTGACGTCAGTACCTGTGCTTGCCTGTTCCTTTGTGATGACGTGGAACAAACCACCACCCAGTCACTTTAATGATCTTTCCCCATCAAGGGGAATGGAATGGTTTAAAGGACTCAACAACAAGCAACCAGCGGCCATTGCCTTGCTAGACTCTGGTGTGGCCATGTGCTGTCTGAGCTATGGCTGTTGCCACGCTTCCTGGCTTTGGCCCCCTCCCCCACCTTAGGGGGGGTAAATTTTTCTCCTTTCTCTTTCTGTCTGTAATTTACTTTTAAATAAACTTTTCTTTTTTTAACCTCTTTGTGTGTTGCAATTCTTTGCATTACTTGGATCTCTGGGTTACTGTTGCTACGCCTCCCCTCTCCATCTCTCCATCCACCCTCACCCTATCCATGCCCACAATTACCAGATGTAAAGAGATATATTTCTTAATAAGAAGAGAATCAATTCATCAAGAAGACATAACACTCCTAAACATGCACACACTAACATGAAGTAAAACTGACAAAACTAAAAAGAGAAGTAGATAAATCCATGATTTAGAAGGGGATAGAGTGAAGGGGCAAGACTTCTGGAATGACAGAGTAAAGAGCTCAGAAAATCCTCTTTTAAAAACAATTATGAGCCAAAACATTGAAACTGGACAAAACTGTCAAAAACAAAATTGACTCAAGTCTTTCAATAAATTGAGAAGGATTTATTCATGAAAAGCTACTGAACCTCTCAGGTAAAAACAATGGAAGTCTGTGGTATTTTAGCCTGAAGCTGCTTACACCCCACCTCTTTTTCCCCCCTTCCTCTGCCCCAGTTCAGTCACAATGGTAATTATTCTACCAGGAGAGGAGAATCAGAAAACCTGCTACTTTGCTGTGGGAGGGAATTCACTTGATTTGGAGCAGAGCTTGAAAAACTGCATGCCCAGGGTCATTGAAAGAAACTATAGCAAACTCAATGACAAGAAAACAAGGAAGACCAACAACTCAGCTATCCTGAAGTTGAGGTCCTGGATGGAGCAAGCAAGAGACCTAGGAGATACTGGGAATGAGAGCCATAGTGGGCCCTGATAAGCTCCCACATATCCCTAGCAAAGAACATATGAGGAGAGACCAGAGTGCCTTAGCTATCCACATAGTCCTAGTAGAACTTGAGGCCCTGCAAACGGTAGAGGAAACATGAGGGTGCCCAACAGAAAGTAAAAGCTGGGGCAGACTTGTAAACTGCCTAAATTTTTATGCATTTCCTAACCCACACATAGATTCATGACAGAACCATTGCAGAAGGTAGAAGTCTTACTGGTTTAAAGTGTTTGAGCACAACTTCTGACCAATCATTTGCTGAACACTAAGACATGTTGACATGGGTGCAATCCCTAGGAAGCAAGGCTTAAAAATAAAGACAAGAATTAGAGAGAGAGAAAGAGAGAGAGAGATTGATTAATACTCCCACACTGCAGACTCAAGATTTAGTCTAGGCAAGTTACTAACACACAAAAGCAACAATGGCCCCTTTGGGGGAAATAATAGATTTCATAATTTCTAGAATATATTATTGAAAGTATTCACTTTTCAACAAACACTAGGAGGTGTGCAAAGAATGGGAAAGTGTGACTCATATTAGGGGAAAATTCAGTGATATACAAGACTTGAAAAACCATGTCAACCAACTTACCCTGATCCACATTTACAGAACACTACACTCAATAACTGTGGAATACTTATTCTTTTCAAGTGCATATGGAAGATAAACCATGTGTATTTGTTTACAAAATTTAACACCTATATTTCTAAAAAGAAAAAAAAACTTTTCCAAAAACTAGAAATAGAAAAAAATCCTTAACCCGTTAAGTGAAATCTATGAAAAATGAAATACCATATATCATACTTCATGGTAAAATACTGAACACTTCCCATTAAGTTGGGGAACAAGGTAAAGATGTCTGCTATCATCAACTTATTCAATATTATATCACTGGAGGTCCTAGCCTACGCAGTAAGACAAGAAAAGGAAGTAAAAGGCAAGCAGATTGACAAAGAAGAAGTAAAACTGTCTTAATTTTCAAAGAACACCATCATGTACTTAAAAAGTTTAAGTAATCTACAAAAAAGAAAAAACAAAAACCCTGCTAGCACCAATAAGTGAATTTAGTAAAGTGACAGGATACAAGGTCAATTTACAAGAATCTGTTGTGTTTCATATACAAGCAATTGTAAAATTTTTAAATGTAAATACCATTTATAATAGCATCAAAAACATAAAATATTTAGGGATAAGTTTAACAAAGCATACTCAAGACCTCTATGCTAAACACTATAAAACACTGATGAGAGAAAGTAGAGAAACTAAATTAATGAAGAGATACACTATGTCATCAATTGGAGGAATGCAATATTGTTAAATCGTCAATTCTTCCCAAATGGGTCAATAGGTTCAAAGCAATACCAGTAAAATTTCCAGTAGGCTTTTTTTTTTGTAGAAATTGACAAGTTGATTCTAAAATTTATGTGGAAATGCAAAAGTTCTAGGATAGAGCAGCCTTTAAATATGATAGAGGTGAAGAACTTACATTACCTGGTTTCTAGACTTTCAATAATGCTACAGTAATAGCTTTCTAGACTTTCTAGACAGTGTAGTGTTAGCATAAAGATGGAAAAAATAGATAAATGGGACAGAATAGTTAGTCCATAAATAGTGGCTAATTGTTTTTCCAAAGAGTAAAAGCATTATTTTTTAAGTGTAGAGGAGTGATAGAAATAAATAAATAAAAATAAAATAAATAAGACAAAGAGCAAAAGCAATTCAATGTGAAAAGTCTGTTCATCAAACAATGCTGGGACAACTGGCTATTAAAATGTTTTTTAGAAGAATATTTTCATAATCTTTATATAGGACCCCAGAATGCAATAACCATAAAAAATTTTTTAAAATTGAATTCAACAAAAGTTAAAGCTTAATTTAAAGCTCCTGTTGAGCAAAAGACATTTTTAAGAAGATGAGGCCGGACTCAGGCTCAGCTTGTAATCCCAGCACTTTGGGAGGCCGAGGCGAGTGGATTGCCGGAGCCCGCGGGTTCGAGACCAGCCTAGGCAACTTGGCAAGACCTCATCTCTACAATAAATAAAAAATTAGCCAGGCGTGGTAGTGCGTGCCTATAGTTCTGGCTACTTGGAAGGCTGAGGTGGAAGGATCGTCAGATCCCAGCAAGTCAACGCTGGGGTGGCTGTGAGTGTGCCACTGCACTCCAGCCTGGGTGACAGAGTGAGACTCCAACTCAAAAAAAAAAGAAGATGAGTAGGTAAAGCGCAGATTAGGAGTAAATTATCACTTTACATATATCTCTATATTTATCTATTTTTCTATCTATATTTGACAAAGAACTTTTGTTCAGAATATATAAACAACTCCTGTAGCTATTAAGAAGACCCAATTAATATCTAATTTTTTTAATGGCCAAAAACTATGAACAGGCACTGTATAAAGGAAGATGCATAGATGTCCAGATAGCACACACAAATGTGTTTAATGATATTTATCAGCAAAATGTAAATGAAAAGGAGATTGAGATCGCACAACACGCCCACTAGAATGACTAAAATCAAAAAGACTGGCAACACCTAATATGGTAAGGTTGTAGAGGATAAGCAAAACTCTTGTATTCCTGGTAGGAATGTGAAGAGACGCAACCACTTTGAAAATGTGTCTGGTACTTTCTCATAAAGTTACCATACATCTACCTAATGACCTAGCAATTCCACTTGTAAATATTTATGTAAGAAAATGAAAACATATGTTTATATAAAGATTTGCACACTAATTTTCATAGCAGCTTCATTCTAAAACTGGAAACAACCCAAATATCTATCAACAGATGAATGGATAAATAAATTGTGGTATATTCATATAGTGGGAGTCCAGCTCAGCAATAAAAAAGTATGAATTCTGCCAAACATGTAAAGAAGATTTAATACCAATTCTTCACACACTCTTCCATATATTGGAAGAGGAGAGAACACTTCCTAACTTAGTCTATGAGGTCAGTATTACTCTGACATCAAAACCAGACAAATACATCATTAGAAAACTACAGACTAATTTATTTTATGATTATGGAAGCAGAAATCCTCAAAAAAATTTACCAAACTGAATCTAGTGAACATATGGGAAGGAGTTTGCTCCCTAATCAAGATGGATTTATCCTAGGAATTTAAAACTAGTTTAATGACTGAAAATCAATTAATGTAATACACCTTATCAATAGAATAAAGGACAAAAACTACATGATCACCTCAATAGAGTCAGAAAAAGCATTTGACAAGATCCAACACTCTTTCATACTTAAAAAAAACCAAAAAACAAAAAACTAGAATTAGAAGGAAATTTCCTCAACCTGATAAAGGGCAGCTACAAAAACCCACAGCTAACTAACATCATACTTAATGGTGAAAGACGGAAAACTTTCTTCCATAGGATTACGAACAAGACAAGAATGTGTGTTCTCATCACTTCTATTCAATCTTGTACTGGAGGTTCCAGCCAGGGCAATTAGGCAGGAAAAAGAAACAAAATGATCCATATTAGAAAAGAAGAAGTAAAAACTTTCTGTTTTCAGATGATATGATCTTTTACATAGAAAATCCTAAAGAATTCACTAAGAAACTATTAGACCTCATAAATTCAGCAAGGTTTTAGAATATAAGCTCAATCTATAAAAATCAATTGTATTTCTACAAATTAGCAATAAATAATCTGAAAATGAAATTAGACAACAATTCCATTTACAATGGCATTAAACGATAAAAATACTGAGGAATAAATTTAACAAAGGGAAAAACTTATATTTGAAACTCACAAAACATTATTAAAAGAAACCAAAGACCTAAATAAGTGGAAACACATCCCATGTTCATGGATCAAAGACTTAATATTGTTAAGATGGCAATACTCCCTAAATTGATGTACAGATTCAATGCAATCACTATCAAAATCCCAGCTGTTTTGTGTGTGTGTGTGTGCAGAAATTAACAAACTGATCCTAAAATTCATATGCAAATGCAAGTGACCAAGAATATAGTCAAGACAGTCTTAGAAGAGAAAAATGTTGGAGGACTCATACTTCTTGATTTCAAAACTTACTTCAAAGCTACAGTAATCAAGATAGCCTGGTACCAGCATAACAATAGACATATAGATTAGTGGAACAGAATTGATAGTACAGATTTAAACTTACATTTTCAGTTAATTGATGTTTGACAAGAGTGCCAAGAAAAATCAATGGGGGAAAGAGTAATCTTCAACAAATGGTACTGGGACAACTAGATATCCATTTGCAAATAAAGTGAGTCAGGCCCCTTTCTTATACCATACATAAAAATAAACTCAGCATAAGGCTAGATGAGTGAAGAATGGAGAGTTGTGTAATGGGCATAGTTTCAGTTTTGCAAGATTAAAAGTTCTGGAGATTGGTTGTGCCACAACGTGAATGTTCTTAACACTACTGAATTATACACTTCGAAATGATTAAGATGGCTAGGCATGGTGGTTCACACCTGTAATCCCAGCACCTTGGGAGGCTGAGGCAGGAGGATCACTTGAGGCCAGGAGTTTGAGACTAGCCTGGGCAACATAGCAAGACTGCAGTCTTTACAAAAAAATAGAATATAAAAAAATTACCTGGCCATGATGGTGCATGCCTGTAGTTCTAGCTACTAGAAGGCTAAGGTGGGAGGATCCCTTGAACCTGGCCAACTGGATTTAGAAGGTGAAGAGATGTGTTCAAGCCACTACACTCCAGCCTGGGTGACAGAGGGATACTGTATCTTAAAAAAAAAAAAAAGATTAAGATGGCAAATTTAAATTTATGTCATGGACATTTCACCACAATTAAAAAGTTTTTAAACAAAAATTTAAAATTTAACTAAAAATGGACCATAGGCCTAAATGTAAGAGCTAAAACTATAAAACTCTTCAAAGAAAGCAGGAATAACTCTTCATGACCTTGGATTAGGCAAAGACTTCTTAGACACAATACCAAAGCATAAACAACAAAAGAAAAGATAGATAAATTGGACTTCAAAGCACACCCTCAAAGAATGAAAATTAAAAGACAACCCACAGAGAGGGAGAAAATATTTCAAGTCATTTTTCTGATAAATGATTATCTGAATTGTGTTCAAAGTATATAAAGAATCTTTACAACTCAACAACAAAAAGACAACGCAACTGAAACATTAGCAAAAGTTATAAACAGATATTCCCCCCAAAGAATATATACAAATGGCCAATAAACCATGAAAACATCGACATCATTAGTTGCTAGAGAAATGTTATCAAAATCACTATGAGAAACAACTTTACTCCTGCTAGAATAGCTATAAATAAAGAGACAATAACAAGTGTTGTTGGCGACATGGAGAAACTGGAACCTCATGCCTTGCTTGGGGGAATGTAAAATGGTGTGGCCACTTTAGAACACTGTGTGGCAGTTCCTCAAAATGTTAACATAGACTTACCATTTGACCCAGAAATTTCACTCCTAGGTATATGCCCAAAAGAAATAAAACACATATTCACACAAAAACTTTTACACAAATGTTCACAGCAGCATTATTCATAATAGCCAAACAATAGAAACAGTCCATATGTCCATAAAATGATGAGTGGATAAATAAAATGTGATATGTCATTACAATGGAATACTGTTCAACCCTAAAAGAAATGAAGCACTGATACATGGTACTACCTGGATGAACCTTGTTAATATCACGCCAAGTGAAAGAAGCCAGACAAAAGACTACGTATTATGCAGTAACGGGATCCAGAAGAGACTGGAAAGGTAAAGCATACAGTCAGTATTTGCTGGATGAATAAGTGAATTAATCGTTAAGTAAAATACCCAGGACTTGGCCAACTGGATTTGGAAGGTGAAGGAGAAATAAGACTAAGGAACGGCTGACTTTTCTTTCTTTTTTTTTTTTTTTTGAGTTGGAGTCTCACTCTTGTGACCCAGGCTGGAGTGCAGTGGCATGCTCACGGTCACTGCAGCCTCCACCTCCTGGGCTTAGGTGATCCTTCTGCCTCAGCCTTCCAAGTAGCTGGAACTACAGACATACACCACCATCCCCAGCTACTTTATGTGATTTGTTGCAGAGAAGAGGTCTCACCAAGTTGCCCAGGCTGGTCTTGAACTCCTGGGCTCAGGCAATCCTCTCACCTCAGCCTCCCAAAGTGCTGGAATTACAGGCTGAGCCACTGGGCCCAGTCACAGGCACGGCACGTTTGACTTTTCTATGCTGGGTGAGTAAAAGGCAGGTGGGAACATGACAGAGGCCTGGAGCAGTTAGGAGGGAAGTGGGGTTAGGGGAATTGTGGGGGAGAATGGGAGATATATATAGTTTTTCTTTCAGTTCTTTTTTTTTTTTTTTTTTTAGTTGTAGTCTCACTCTTGTCATCCAGGCTGAAGTGCAGTGGCACGCTCACAGCCACCACAGCCTCAACCCGCTGGGCTTAAGTGATCCTTCCCTCTCAGCCTTCCAAGTAGCTGGAACTACAGATGCGTACTATCATGCCCAGCTAGTTTTTGTGATTTATTGTAGAGATGAGTTCTTACCAAGTTTCTCAGGCTGGTCTCGAACCCCCAGGTTCAGGCAATCCTCTCACCTCGGCCTCCTAAAGTGCTGAGATTACAGGCTGAGCCACTGTGCCCAGCCTTCTTTTAGTTCTTATGTTACTTTTTAAACTGATGCTGGACATTCAGCCCCATCCACTAGACATTTGAGAGCACTCTGTGAAAATGCCCAGCCAGCGGTTGGAGAGGCAGGGTAAGATCTAAAGGTCTCGGGCCTCAGAGGAAAGCACGGATTTAGAGTCACTGGCTTAGAGGTGACAGTTTCAGGTAAATCGCTGGTTAAGCTCACCAAGGGAAAACGATTAGAAACAAAAGGAGCTGAGTCTTCTGCCCTTTCTCATTTATAGAAGAGGGTGTCTGAGATCCTGGGCGTTCAAGTGACAAGAGGGTTATGTGAAAGGGAAAGACTTAAGTCAGAGGATCCAAAGTCTTTGCTTTAGTTCCATCTTGTTGTGTGACCTTGGGTAGCTGACCTTACTGTCTATGGCTCAGTTTCCTCACCTGTAACCAGGGACGATCCTGCCAGCCCTCTCTCCCTCCAGAAATTGTTGGATGGGCCAGAATGGAGAATGCATAAGAAAGTGCTTTGTAAACCAGTCAAAGGCTCATCAAATGTAAGGGATTATTATTATTGTAGTGGGAGATGCAGGAGGCCAATAAAATGGATTAGGTTGCAGCAAGTACAGGGGTTACTTTCTGTTTCTTTTGAAAAAAGAAAAACTAGCAGCAGCAAGGACTGCCAGGTGCACAGAATAGTGTTTCCAACTTTGAGAAGCAAATAACACAGAGGGGCCAACTGGCTCATCCCAGGAGGCCTGTCTTCACCAATTGAATCTGAAATCGCGACCCAGGGAATAGCTGTAGGCACAGGCCCAGGACAGCAGGCCCTGTCCTGGCGGGGTGGGACCCAGAGAGTACAGGGCCAACAGAGGCTATCCACATGGCCAGAGACCTGGTCCCTGGGCCCTTGCGGTGGCTTGGAACTTCCACCAAGCCCTGCCCAGCCAGATGTGCTTCTCAGAGTCCCAGGTGGCCTATGAAGGGTGCTGCCGGCCCCCAGACCATGTTCAGAAGCATCAACTCAGGGTTAGCCAGAGAAGAGACCATGGCTTCATGGTGAAATAGGCTAGGTGGGGTTTCCATGGCTCCCCAGGTGGCCGGCCTCATTAGTGCTGAGGGCCGCACTAGACCTGCCAGAACTGCAGGACAAGGTCCAGTGCAGGAGGCTTGGGGAAGCTGCTTCCAATTCTTTCCAGGCCCAAAGACACGTTCCCCAAATGCCTGGCTGGATGTGAGCCCCTGCAATCTGTGTGCCAGCCTGGAGGCAGTCCTCCCAAATGCACCTTTAGGGTGGCTGAACTCTTCCCAAATCTTCCCGGCCAGGGCTAGAGAGGACCTTAGGAACCCTCCAGTCTCCCCCAGACCCCACTCATTTTCATTTGAGGAACCTGAGATCTGAGAGGGCAGGAACTTGTTAAAGGTCAGAGTCAGGCAGCTTCTCTGAGGCAGCACAATGGAGCTGGGAGCAGAAATCAGGTCTCTGGCCTCCCAGCTGTCCAGCCCTCCCCTCCCTTCCCTTTCTCCACATTACTGGTATTTTCCAGTCTCTTCCCCTTGGGGCTGCTGCCCTCTCACCTCCCTCAGAGCTTCCTGGCCAGCCCTACTGGCTCTGCGGTCCCCACCTGAGGCTAAGATTCTGCTCCCAACTCAGCTTGCTCCACACTGGCCAACTCCAAGAGCTCATGGCTCCCTGAGTAGTGGGGCAGGGCAGAGGAGGTGAAGCTAGGCCGGGGCTTCAGCACCAGGCCCAACTCTGTCACTCACTAACGGGCACGAGAGGGCATAGAAAGAGTGCTACCTTTTGAAAAACGACTCTTCTATCTTGGCCCCATATTGAAGCTTCTCCTGTCCTTTCTTATGCCACCTCCCAGAGCCTTTGTTCTTCCCTTCAACGTCCATCCTTCATCCAGCACAGCCTTGCTGAAGTCAGAGACTCTGTGCCATGCCCTGTCAGAGTGCCAGGGGGACAGACGCTACTTCCCAACTCAGCCTTGCCCTCGGTGAGCCCGGTCTGGTGAAGGAGACATCAGAATGGGCATTTGCCATCCATGTGATCAGTGTAGAGGACTCCAGGGGCCCGGTGGCTTCCCCCTCCCTCCACAGACTGGTTGACGAACGGAAGCCCTCACCTCAAATGGCTTTTTTTCCTTTGAAATTATAGCACTTTATTAGTAATTTTTATCTTTTTATTTTAGAAAAAAAAAAGAAAGCAGCTTTTAGAGTTCTGGGGTACATGCGAGGATTTGCTACATACGTAAGTTGCATGAGGTGAGGTTTGGGCCCTCTCTCCCCCAGTAGTGGACATGGTACCCAATGGGTGGTTGTGTGCCCCTTATCACTCTTCTCTCCCTCCCTTCTTTAGCAGTGTCTGGTGTCTGTTGTTCCCACCTCTGTGCTTGTGTATCCAGGGGTCAAGGCCTGCTTGTGAGTGAGAACATGCGGTTTTCAGCTCTTTGTTTCTGTGATAGTTTACTTAGAATGATGGTCTCTAACTGCATCCATGTTGCTGCAAGGGACCTGATTTTGTTCCTCTTATGGCTGTGTAGTATTCCATCATGAAATGGACCACATTTTCTTTATCCATGGGCATCTGGGTTGATGGGCATCTGGGTTGGGTCCACGCTTTTGCCATTGTGAATAGTGCTACAATGCAAAGAGCACCTGCCGAGGGTGGGTGAGGGAGTGGTTTCCATGGCTCCCCAGGTGGCTGGCCTCATTAGTGCTGAGGGCTGCACTGTGCCTGCCAGAACTGCGGGACAAGGCCCGGTACAGGAGGCTTAGGGAAACTGCTTCCAGTTCTTTCCAGGCTCAGGGATTCGTTCTCCCAAAAGCCTGGCTGTTGTCTTTTTAGTGCAGGTGCTGGTGTCTTTTTGTAGAGTGAGTTATATTCCTCTGGGTATATTCCCAGAAGTGGAATTGTTGAATTGTATAGAAGGTCAATTTTTAGTTCTTTGAGAAAATGCCACACTCCAGTTTGGAGACTGAACTAGCTTACATTCCTGCCAACAGTGTAGAAACATTTCTTTTTCTCCACAGCCTTGCTAACACCTGTTGTTTTTTGACTTTTTAATGATAGCCATCCTGTCCGATGTGAGTGGTATCTCATTGTAGTTTTGACTTGCTTTTCTCTGATGATTAGTGATGTCGAGCATTTTTTCATGTTTGTTGGCTACTTAAATGTCTTCCTTTGAAAAGTGTTTGTTCATGTCCTTTGCCCACTTTTTAATGGGGTTATTTTTTTTTTTCCTGTCAATTTGTTTGAATTCCTTGTAGATCCTGGATGTTAGGCTTTTGTCAAATGCATAGCCTGCAAATATTTGTTTTTCCCCATTCTGTGGGTTGTCTCTTTACTCTCTTGATGATTTCTTTTGCTCAAACAACTTTTTTTTTAATAAGATGAAGACACGTTTTCTAGGCAAACAAGGTGGAGGGAAGTCATCCCAGGAAGTTCGTGCTAAGATGAGAGGTAAAAAGGATGACAGTCTCAGAGAACAGCCAGTAGTCTGAATCTAGTGTGTCTTGAACCGCAGGCTATGCAGGAGTGAGGGGGGGTGAGGGTGGGGGTTGGCAGAGGTCATAGGTGAAGGGTGCTGAAGGCTGGCTGTTTGGACTTGATCCTGTTGATGATGGGGATGCTATTGGTGAGTTTTGAGCAGGGGAGATGTGATCAAATGTGCATTCTAGAAACAGCCTCCTGGTTTACAAAGGACAGGGGATTAGAGGTGTCAAGGACAACTTCCCTTTTCCCTCATGTCCTGGGCCTCCTGAGAGGTGCCAGGGTAGACCCGATGTGCCCACATTTTTTGTGGCGTACCAGGCCTGGTATTTCTTTTCCTTACTGGGTATGAGGCTTCCCATCCAGCAATAGAAAGAAGAAGATCCAGTCATCTCTCAGGGTTTTTCATCCAAGGGTGAATCAGAATCAACCATGGAACTTTCTGAATGACATGGCCCCATCCCACTTTTACTAAACCATCCATTCATTCGACAACTATTTATTGAGCACATACCACATGCCAGACGCTGTTCTAGGTAGTAGGGATAGAGCAAATGGGCAAAGTCTCTGCCTTTGTGGAACTTGAACTCGGAATCTCTGGGGCGGGGCCAAGACATATGTATTTAGAAAAGCTCCACTGGTGTTTCCAAAGCCCAGTGTGGTGGGCTGAGTCAGGCCCCCTCAAAATCCATATGCTGAAATCCTAAACCCCCAGCACCTCAGAATGTGACTATATTTGGAGATAGGGTCTTTGAAGAGTAATGAAGCTAAAATGTTGTCATTAGGGCAGGGCTTAAGCCATTCTGACTGGTGTCCTTACAGAAGACATTAGGACACTGAATGGGCACAGAGGAAAAATCATGTGAAGTCACAGGAGGAAGATGCTACTTGCAAGTCAAGGAGAGAGGCCTCAGAAGATGCCAACCATGCCAATATCTTGATCTTTGATGTCCAGCCTTCAGCACTGTGAGGAAATACACTTCTGTTGTTTAAGTCACCAGTCTGTGGTACTTTGTTATGGCAGCTCTTGCAAATGAATACACCCAGCCTCACCCAGGAACTACTGCTTAAAAGAACTGGATGAGGATGCAGAATGCAAATAGGAAGCCCATCAGTGGAGTGGGCTGGGTAGCCCAAAGCTTAGAGATATCTCGACAGGTGTGTCCCTGACAGAAGCCCATTAGGTTCACAGAGGCATGGCTACCCTAGAAGTGTGGATGTTTCAGAGTAGCCTACTTCTGGAACCTTGCCCCAAACCCCGGTGGGCCTGGCTGGGACTCCTCCTTACCCACAAAGGGCCACATCCTCAGAAATGGCCAAGAAGAGCCCCAAGGTCCTTGCCTTCTGCAAGGAGGCTCCAGTGGGAACAGGCCTTGGGGACAGTACCAAGGACCTATGCTGCCCAGAGAGACCCAGAATGGGCAAGGACCCAGCCTGTGGTCACACAGCATGATGGATGGCAGCTGAGCTGGAGTCTCACCCCCTGCTGGTCCCAGCTGCTTCCTTCTCCAGCCCCGGCACCTCGCCCAGATCCGCTGCTACCCGCTTCGCTTTCCCACCCTCTCCTCCCCACCTCTCTGGCTCTGACTAAGGCCAGGAGCATGATTTCAGAATGATGAAACCCAGCTCCTGAGGTCACTTCAGCCTCATCACAGTGGCTATAATTTTGCACGGCCCCATCCCCCCAGTAGGCTGGGGAATCTACCAGGCCTTTGGCACATGTCTGGGGGGAATGTGAGGATGAGATACCCAGAGAGATCACTTCAAGTCAGGTCAAGAGGAATGTTATGTTACAGACCATCTCCTGACCCAGCACTTGAGTGGGGGACACACAGACCAATAATGCAACCGTAAGCTCATGTCTTGCCTTCACTCACCATCTGACTTAATCCCAGTATGCTCATGCTTTCCAAGTCAACACCGGCAAGCTGCCTGGCCCCCCATCCCCATGCTGTGCTGATCCACATCTCTGGGGTCTTGCTTCTGCTGTTTCCTCTGCTAAGATTGCCTTTTCCTCCTCCTCCCCCACCCTCCTGGTCTGCTTTTCCTGACTTTTATTCATCCCCCTCCCCTTTTTTTTTGACTCAGGGTCTCACTCTGTCACCCAGGCTTGATTGCGGTAGCATGATCACAGCTCACTGCAGTCTCAATCTCCTGGGCTCAGGTGATCTTTGCCTCAGCCTCCTGAGTAGCTGGGACAACAGGCATGTGTCACCATGCCTGGCTAATTTTTTTGTAGAGATGAGGTCTCGCTATGTTGCCCAGGCTGGTCTTGAACTCCTGGGCTCAAGCAATCCTTCCAGAGTGCTGGGATTACAGGCATGAGCCATCATGCCTGGCTCTACTCATCCTTTAAAGCCCAGCTCTGGTGTCACCTTTCCCAAGAAGGCTCCACTGAACATACCCACAGCAGGTGGGCCTGTATATTTTTCTCTGTACATGTATAATAATCTGTGTCATGTTCATTACATTGTTTGTGGATTATCTGCTTACATGTCTGTCTGTTTCCCCTTCCAGAATGGGAGCTTCTTAAGCTTCTTCCATGGGATGGGCTTGAGACTAGGCCTGGTTCGTCCTGGTGTTCCAGCCCCCGATACAGAACTTGCATAGACTGAGTCAATAAGTACTCACTGAATGTTGGACAACCCCCACCTCCCCCGACAGACACACACACACACACACACACACACACACACACACACACACACACAAAGATAAGGCAGGGAGTGTTAGTCCCCATTTTACAGAGAGAAAACTGACACCCAGGAGGAGGGTTACCTGACCTGTTTGAGGCCCCAGGGCGAGTTGGTATCAGGGCAAGGATCCAGCTCTTCTGGAATGTAGACCAGTTCTCTTACACACCAGGAATAGCAGCATTCACAGGGCAGCCAGCCAAAGGGACCCACTGAGCCTGAGACAAACTGGGTACATTTGTTTCTAGTTGCTGCAGTAGCAAACCAGCACAAATTCAATGGCTTAAAACAACTCATATTGTGGCAGGATGTGGCAAATGCTCAAATATATTTCTTGTATAATTGAGTGAATAAACACAGGAGGTCAGAAGTTCAAAGTGGACCTCACTGGGCAAAAATCAAGGCATTGGCGGGTCTGTCTGCCTTTCTGGAGGCTCTAGAGGAGACCCTGTATTCTGACCCTTTCCAGCTTCTAGAAGCTGCCCACGTGCCTTGGCTCACAGCCCTCTTCCATCTCCAAAGCCAGAATGGCCGGCCGGGTCTTTCTCACACTGCATCACTCTGACACTTCCTCCCTCTTCTACTTATAAGGTCCCTCATCATTACACTGGGCTCACCTGGATGTTCCAGGAGCATCTCCTCAAGGCTCAGCTGATCTGCAACTTTATTTTATTTATTTGTTTATTTTTTAGTTGGAGTCTCACTCTGTTGCCCAGGCTGGAGTGCAGTGGCATGCTCACTGACACCCCAGCATCAACCTATTGGGCTCCAGCGATCCTTCCGCCTCAGCCTTCCAAGTAGCCGGAACTACAGGTGCACAGTACCATGCCCTGCTAATTTTTAAAAAAATTTATTGTGGAGACAAGGTCTCACCAAGTTGTCTGGGCTGGTCTCAAACCCTCAGACTCAGGCAATCCACTCTCCTCGGCCTTCCAAAGTGCTGGGATTACAGGCTGAGACAACGCCCTAGCCCTGATCTGCAACTTTAATCACTTTTGCTGTGTCTCACATCCTCAGGTTCCAGGAACTATAAAGTGGCTATCTTCTTGGGTGGAGGGCACTATTCTGCCGACCACACTGGTGGCCAAAGATGTAATGGAATGGATCTGTTCAGGGTAGAGTGACCAGATGTCCAGTGTAGTCAGAACTGTCCTGGCTTAAACCTGCCCTCCAGAGAAAGATAGTGCACACTTTCACTCTTCAAAGCATTCTTCTTTGAAGACTCAATTATATCGTTACCCTAGTCACAGACTATTAGAGCGGGATCCTCAAGACTTCCATTTTGTAGATGAGGAAACTAAGGCACAGAGAGGAGAAGGGACTTGCCCAGTCTCACTTACCTAGTGACAGAGTTGAGACTAGAACCCAGATCTTTTGCCAGGAGGAGAAGGCCAGGTTGGTGCCCAATCATACTGAAATATTTCTTTCATCGAGTCAAGAAGGCTTACTAGAGGAAGTCGTAGGCAGTCATCAATGCTGATAACAAAGGTGATGATGATGGTGACTACAGTGTATTAAACACTACATGTCAAGCATTGTTAATTAATACTGAATGCTTTATGTGTATTATTTCATTTGATTGTCACAAAAGTCTTGGATTGTTTTGCAAATAGCTAAACAGATTTATAGTGGTTAAGTTGCCAATCAGTAGGTATCGAAGCTAAGTTTCAAACTCAGATCTTTCTTACTATAAAGCTAATTCTGGCTAGGCATGGTGGCTCATGCCTGTAATCCCAGCACTTTGGGAAGCTGAGGTGGGAGGATTGCTTGAGTCCAGGAGTTTGAGACCAGCCTAGGCAACATAGCAAGACTTTGTCTCTACAAAAATAATTTCTTTTTAATAAGCTGGGTGTGGTGGTGCCCACCTTTAGTCCCAGCTATTTGGGAGACTGAGGTGGAAGGATTGCTTGAGTTCAGGAGATCAAGGCTGCAGAGAGCCATGATCCATGCTCCTGGACTTCAGCCTGGGTGACAGAGAGAGACCCTGACATAAATAAATAAACACAAAATAAATAATTAAATTCTCTCTTCTGTACTTAGAGGGTTGTTGGAAGCTTTACACTGGAGAAGCAGCAGTTTTGGAGAAGGGATGGAGAATGAAGGAGGGGATTGGGATGTATTGAGCCCGTGAATCTGTAAGAGAATGAAGATGGGGATGCAGTGCCTTCACCCTTTGCTTAATTTCCACTGAAGACAAATTATGGTAACAGAAGGAGTTGATCTGTTTATTTTAATAAGTTTAGTCACTTTTTTCATGTCTGCTCAACATGGGACATTAAATGGAAAATACGAAAAGGAAAAAGAAGACAATAACAATTGTGATACTTCCATACTCCCAAAGAACTACTGTTAACACTTTGGTATTTCCTTATAAGAAAACAAAATATTATAAAATATTATTTCCTTACAGGAAAATAAAATATTTAAAATACAATATTTCAACATATGAAAAAGTATAAGAAGAATATGATCAGCACCCATGTATCCACCTTCCAGGTTAAAAAATTGGATGTTGGGCTGGGTACAGTGGCTCATGCCTATAATCCCAGCACTTTGGGAGGCCGAAGTGAGAGGATTGCTTGAGCCCACGGGTTTGAAACCAGCCTGGACAACTTGGTGAGACCTCATCTCAACCATAAATCAAAAAATTAGCCAAGTGTTGTGGCGCGTGCCTGTAGTTCAAGCTACTTGGTAGACTGAGGTGGAAAGATTGCCTGAGCCCAGCAGGTTGAGGTTGTGGTAGCCGTAAATGTGCCACTGCACTCCGGCCTGGGCAACACAGTGAGACTCTGACTCAAAAAAAAAAAAATTAGATGTTACACAAATAATTGAAGACTGGTGACCTGTACCCGGTGTGCTCCCTTCCTCCCTGCCAAGAGGTCCTTCTAGTCTCTTGTGTATGCATATTGCTTTTGCTTATTTGTTGTCACTGTGATTCTACAATTTGGTACCAAAAGAATTTAGGAAAGACACCAGCGGGTCGCTAATGCTGCCACAGTCAGTAGTTCCAAAATTTGTTCTATGAAAAGATTAGGCAAGCCAGGCACAGCGGCTCACTCCTGTAATCCTAGCACTTTGGGAGTTGGAGGCAAGAGGATTACCTGGACCCAGGGGTTCGAGACAAGCCTGGGCAACTTGGCGAGACCTCATCTCTACAATAAATTTAAAAAAAAATTAGCCGACGTGGTAGCACACTTGTAGTTCCAGCTGCTTGGAAGGCTGAGGTGGAAGGATCGCCTGAGCCCAGCAGGTTAAGGCTGCCACAGTCGTGAGCGTTCCACTGCACTGCAGCCTGGGCAACAGAGCGAGCCTTTGGATGGGATCCTCCTTCCCATATCTGGCTCTTGGTGGTCCAGCGATGATCTGCTCTTGGCGGCTCCTTCCCCAGGGTGCGCTCTGGGCCTGGTAGGGCTTGGCCCCTCCCACCCTCTTCCCACCTGACCTCTGTGCTCCTCGGCCTCCCCTCTGTCTTGCCCTCTCCCTTTCCACCTAGCCCAGCTTCCCTGCCTTGGCCCTTCAGCCCATCTCCTCATCTCTACCCCAGCCCTTCCCCTATGTGTTGCCTGGCCAGGCCAAGCAGCTGCCCAGGTGGAGAGGGCAGCCATACTTCCTGCCACAGGCCCAGCCTCTGGAGGGTTCTAAAGCTCTTACATCTTCCGCACGTTTTCCTGGAATGCCGCCATTCTCACTTTGTTCATAAATATACTAATTACTGCACTGGAATCCCACCTAGAGAACACCTAGCCCTCCCCCACCCCATCTTCCAGCCAAAGAAAATTGCTGGGAGGAGGATGAATCTGCCCCCACATCATCTGTCATTCAGCAAAGTGGACAACAGGGCAGACGGAGCCAAACCGGAACCCAGGTTTCCTGCCTCTTATTCCAGTGCTCTTGATGCCCCTCTCCTTGGGGAGCACCCACCAGAGCTGGAACCCCCCACCAGGAAGCCTGCGTCGAGAAGACTGGTGTGTTTTATATGTGTATGTGTTTGTGTGTTGGGTGAGGGTCACTGTTACCTCCCCATCTGGAGTGCAGGAGCTCCTGGGCATGGTGGGGTGGGGGAAGGCCTAGCAGTCGCTTTATTCAGGGGGACAGTGTTGGAACTGTCGAGGTCCTCAAGATCATCCAAAGCCCACTCCTTCCAGACAGGAGGAAGCCGAAGTTCAGACAGGGACTGGGCATGGCTTGGTCACACACACAACCCGTGGCAATCAGTCAAGTGACTTACACTGAGTGCCTGCCCGCACCAGCATGGAGCTGGGGAGAAAGGAACCCCCACCCCCAGGCTCCCAGAGGAGGCTTGTCTTTCTGTGTTCATGTGTCCCCTCTTTCTTGGCTTCTGGCTCTCCTTCTGTCCCTCCTGGCTCTCCTCCTTCCCAATCTCCCTCCCGCCCCATCTTCTTAGAGTTCCTCAGAATGAGGAGGGGCCGGGAGAGAGCCCCCCAGGTGGAGCAGACCTGTGTGAGGGCAGTGAGAAGGGAGACCAGTCTGGCTGATAGTTTTGAGGTCATCCTGCAAAAAGTCTTGAATGCCAGACAAAGAATGTGATCTTTCCCCAGGAGGCTGAGGGTTGAGACCCAGCTGCCTTGTGAACGGGTTGTGCGACCCTGGGCAAGTCACTAAACCTCTCTGAGCCACCATACCTTCATCCGTGAAGTTGGAGAACAATACCATTTAATGAGCAGATGAATGAGACGGTGCAGGGAGAGAGCCCAGCACAGAGCTGGGCCCACACACTTACCCGTGTAATAGCAACCTGCGTGACCCTGCAGGTGTCCTGGGCTCACATTGGGCTCTGTTGCTAAGATCGAGATGCACACACTTTCTCAGACCTTTCTAAGCCTCCCACCAAGTGCTTGACCCCATGAAGGGCCAAAGGTGAGGGGGATTCATTCCCTCTGATCTGTCAAATGTGGAGCTCACAGTCTTTTTGAGGAGGTAGCGGTGCACACGCACTATGATTCTTATCGGTGAGGGGCCAGGTGGAGGATATGGAGAAACTGGGACTGGTCTTCCCAATTTCCAGATGGGAAAATTGAGCCTGGGAGAGGCTGAGTGACTTATTTAGGTCACTCAGCAGTTGATGCCGTGGCTGGGGCTGGGGGCACTGGGAAGGAGCCCCGAGATGTGAGGTTGAGGCAGCCTCACATGTTCCTGAGGGGTGAAAGTTCAAGATTGTTCTGGATGCCAGTGTCTAGTACTGGTCCAGGCCAGAGCAGACTTCAGGAGTGACTGTGGGGCATTTCCTCCCCACAACCCTCTCTCGACAGCATTTCACGCAGCCAGGGGTGCTGTGACGACCGCAAGCCACAGATTCAGCTCATCCTGGGTTCCAGCCTGGCTTTCCATGACTAACCACGGACAAGCCTCCCGGCTGCCTCCCTGATGTCAGTGTCCTCACGTGTAGCCTAAGGACTGCGGATGATACCACCCAGCTGATGGGGTGGTTCTGTGGATGGAAGCATTCTGTATAAAGCACATCGCACACGGCTGACACAGAACAGGAGCTCCCAAAAATGGTGTCTCTGTGATTTCCATCTTCTCAGACAGTCACTCCTCGGAGGGTTGTGCTGGGGTCTTGTTCTCTTGAACCTCCTCCAGCCCCAAAGGGGGGCAGGCTCCCAAGTGAAGCTTTGCTGTGTCTATTGACTGAATGACTGCAGGATCTTTTAGCCTGAGGGAGGGCAGAGGCGAGCATTTGTCATTTGGTGTTTTCACGCAGATGAAGTCTTAAATGATGAATCCCTTGTAATTGGATGCCGAGTCTCAGTGTGTTTTCCAATTTGTGATCTCATTTTATGCTCACAATCCCCACCCCCTGCCAACATCATGTCTTGTGGGAGGATATGGAGAAACTGGGATTGGTCTCCCCAATTTCCAGGTGGGAAAATTGAGCTAGGGAGAAGCTAGGTCACCGGGCAGTTGATGCCGTGGCTGGGGCTTCTCCCTCCCCGCCCTCCTGCAAGGGTTTTTGCAGGAGTCCAGTTGCTGGTCTGGGTTGTTCAGGCTGCAAGAAACAGAAAGGGAGCACAAAAGGACTTCTTGGGTGGCATAGCCTTTTGTCATTGGTGTCTAACTGTAGCTCTGCTGGCCCGGTGGCCCCTTAGTGCCCTCCAGAGGAACAGCCTCAGCTCCTACCTCAGCCTCTCCTTGTCCCGTGTCTCAGTCTCCCTCAGTGTCTGCTTCTCTTTCCTCTGCACTGGCTGGGCCTCCTGTTTAAACCCCCAAGAGACAGAATCTCTTAACTAGACAAGCATTTTGGATGCAAGGAGTGCAGGCTCTCTCAGGCCACCTTAGGAACATTTCTGGGAGGGATGTGTGGCCTAGAACTGGGGAAGGCTGACACCAGGCAGCCCTCCACGGGCTCTAACCCCCTTCACTCCCATCGGCCCAGGCCAGACCCCTGGAGAGAGCATGGACGGGAATTCCATCACCTCACTGGCAGACCACCCCCAGAGGCCTCCTCAGGCACTCAGGGAGCCCGTGAGCTGATGTTCTTCCCACCTCTGGTCCCATTAGTGGCCTGCCCTGGGCAGAGATCTGCCCAGCACTACTTTCTTGAAAGGGGATGGGAGAGCTGCTTCACAAGTGAAAATATTTGGCAGGGAAGCCATGGCTACCAACACTTCATACTCTCAGATTGGGTTTTGCCTCCATTAACCCTACCGTGTTCCAGAGCCAGGCTGCCTCACAGAGCAAAAGCCACTCTTAGGTCCGGCTTAGAGACAATGCCTTGGCCTTAGGTATGGCTGGGGCGGAAGGGGCATCGAACTCAAAATGACAATGATGTGTCCAAAATGGCCGTGTTCATCAGAAGAGGCTGTGCAGGCAGCAGTCCTTCTGAGGCGGGGTAGCTCTCTGTTGCAGATGCATTTCCAGAGTCTGTGAGCAGAATGGAACAGATGGTGACTCCCTGGGCCCGTGGTCAGAGCCCCGTCAACCCACAAAATGTGAGATGGATAGGTAGACTCAAGGCAAGCATCGCATCATGGTGTTCTGGAAAGTTCTGGACAGCAAGCAGGGAGGTGCCAATGCGGTGTGTGCCCCTGTGGGAATGGGAGAATGTTTGCAATGGATGTGCAAGGCCCCACCTTGAATGAGTCCATTGTGGAAAAGAATTTGCTATGATGTCCAAAGAGGGGAAGAAATGGTACACAGGTCCTCACCCTGGGGATCCTGAGCTCCTCCAGACCACAGGTGGGCAGTTCTCAGGGGCTGCTTGAGGGACATGGCACAGACCTGAGGGAGGCCAGGGGCCTCCACATCTGCTGACCACTGTGCCCCTCCTTCCATAGACCCTGAAATGGGGCCTGTGTGGGTGTCGGGGGAAATCAGCAGCTCTTGTGGGCATTTGTGTCTGGTTTGATCAAATCATAGGGAAGGCTTGGGGCCAGGATAGAAGCTACCTAATAGGGAATAGCCAGGCTTCCCCATGAGCTCTGCGAGGGTAGGATCTATCTATGTCATGTGTCAGGGGATGCCACCAAGCCCAGCCAAAAGCAAGGCACTGCAGGGGAATCTGGCGTTTCTGGTCATGGGACCTTTGGGGCACTCTTAGCTCTCCTCCACAGAGGAATTCAGGACAGGTGGCTGGCCTCTCACAAGCCAGTCCCCACTGATTTGGAGGGAATGCAAGGACTCCTGAGGCAACACGGCAGGGTGCTCCAGTCCCAATGTTGCTGGGTGACCTTGGGCAAGCTATCAACTGCTCTGAGCCTTGGTTTCCTTAGTTGTAACGTGGGAAATACATTGCTTCTGTTCTGTGAGTTTATGTGAAAGTGCCTGAGCACAGCAGGGCCCTGTGCACACCAGGGCAGTCCTCGCCATGAGACTGTGATGGAACTTAGTGGAAAGCAGGGGCTGGCCTGTCCAGGTCACCTCTGTGAACCCAGTGTCTGGCACACAATAGGTGCTCAGTAAGTCTTTGCTCAATAATAAAAAAGGAGCACTTTCGACTCATAGATGACGGTCATTTCATCAGCCAGCAGACAGGGAGTCCAAGTGGCCTGCTGGAAATGACATCAGGTCAGCAGACCCGAGTTCTAGCCCTGCCCTGTCACTAGTTTGCCGAGGGACCTGGCGCAAGTCACATCCACAGTCTGGGATTCAGTTTTCTCATTTGTTTTGATGAAAGGGTTGTACAAGACATACTCTCAGGTTCCCTCTTGGCTCTGAGGTCCAGAGAATTTGCTGAGGGGGACCACGTGTCCACCCCCGTCCCGGTCCTAATGACCATGGAACCACTCTCCTGGCCCCGCCCTCCTCCCCTCAGGTTTCTTCCCTCATCTTCTCAATGTTGTCTGTTCTGATAGGGTTATTTTCATTTGCAGGAGTTTAAATGCTGCTTTGGTCTATTTCATACATACGTGTCCTGTCCCCCGGTCCCACCCCATTCTGGGAGCCTCCTGTGGGTGGCATGGTATCCCCGACCCACCCTGTAGATAAGACCATCTCCCCCTCAGCACATCCCCGCCACCCCACACGGTTTGGGACAAACCCCATCTTCACGCAGGTCTCTCCCTTGGATCCTACCCAGGACTGTGGCTGCCCCTCCCCATGGGGGGAGAGGGCAGGGTGACATGTTTGCTGACAGACTGATGGCCCGCGCTCCAAGGGGAACAGGCCAGCAGCCGCAAAGGTGCAGTCTGTGCCAGGTGGGCCTTGCCAGCCAGAGCTATTTTTAGAAGCCATGTTTGCAAATTTTGTGTTAATAGTGTCTCTGTCCAAGCTCTGGCTCCCTGGGCTTACGGAGGGGGGATGTCTTGGAGGAACCCTTCCTCTCTCCTTGTTCTCCTCACAGGTGGCTGGGATCAGTGGGGGACTACCATCCAGGTCGGAGCCCTCCCAGGCACGTCTCTGCAGACACAGGGCTAGTTGGGGGAGGGGCCAGCAGGAGGGGGCAGGCTAGAGCTGAGGTTGCCAGAGGAACCGACCTGTCTCAGAGGGAAGGCAGGACCCCGGCCACAGGACACCTCTGTCGGTGCCATGTTACTGGATGGGCACTGTCAGCTGCCTTGTCCGTGTCACCTCCTTAGCCAGTGAGCCCAGGCCCCTAATCAAGCTTCTAGATTTATCTGACAACACCCACCCTCACCCCAAGTCCTCCAGCCAGGCCTGGACTGAGCCTTTTCCTGCTTAGGCTGAGCTCTGATAGGAAGGCACCAAGAGGAAACACTCCCAAGTGCATCTTTCTGGGCCAGTTTATGAAGGTTGGGTCATGGCAGCAGAGGGGATAGCCCGGGCATACAGTCCCATCCTCAGAGGGTCTTCAGGGGCTCTGGGCATGGCAGCAAGGGCCAAGTCCTTGAGCACACCATGACCACTGCAATGAGTACTAACGAGAAGTGGTGGGTGCTGGGAGGGTAAGCCTGCTCTGAGGATGAGCAGAAAAGCAGGCAGAGGAGAGAACCACAAGTGGGATACAGCTAGCTGCAAAGACCCCGAGACTGGGTGATTCAGTGCCTCTAGAGGCCATGAGTCTCCTCCAATCATGGGGGCTCCCGAGGAGGAGGTGTCCATCTTTTCCTGGTCCCAACCCATCCACACAGGCCTGCACCCTTTCCAAACACTGGCAATACCCCAAACTCCCAATGCCCAGTACAGCTGAGGCTGGAAGGAGCTTCCCCTGCAGGGCAGGGCCACTCCTGCACCTTGAGGGACCCTGAAGACCCGGCTGGAAGGAATCTCAGAGAGCCACCACTAGTTCTGTCTAGGGCTGTGCTTCAGTACCCAGCGCTGGGGAGCTTGATAGGGGGTGAGTAGGCTCTGACCAGGACCGTCCTTCCAGCGGAAACCCACCTGCCTGTGACCCTGCTCTCCCTCTACTGGATTCCAGGCCCGGCTCTTTCATTTAGAGCTGTGTGGCCTTGGGCAAGGTGCTCAGCCTCCCTGGGCTTCATCTGGAAAATGGGAATATGCACAGAGCTGGGAGGAGCAAAGGAAACGAAGTGGGAAGAAGGCTTAGCCCAGGGCCTGGAATACAGTAGACGCTCAATAAATACGAATGCTTAGTCCAGCCACGACGACCACGCAGCAGAAGGGGAAACTGAGCCGCGGGCGGGAAGGGACTCGCCAGGGCGGCCCCGGGGGGCGCCGCGGCCGGGCGGCGGGCGGAGCGCGGCCGGGCGGGGGCGGCCGTGGCCTCAGGGGCCCTCTCGGGGCTCCGGCCCCCCTCGCCGCCCGGGCAGCGCTCGGCGGCCGCGCTTTACGAGCGAAAACAAACACGTCCCACAAGCGGGCCCTGTGCGCCGCCGCCGCCCGCTCAAAGCCGGCTTTGTGCCCGCCCCGCCGCCCCCGCGGCCCAGGAGATTTTAATTAGCGTCTGGGTCTGCGCCGGGAGGTGGGAATCAAAGCCCGCGTTCTTCCAGCGCCCCCGTCCCGACCCCCGCCGCCCGGGTCCCCCGGGCTCCGCGTACCCCTGCTGGCAGCCGCGGGCAGCGGAGCCCTCCCGGGGCGGCCGTCTCGAGTTCGAATCTCGCCTTGGACAGCGAGCGAGGGGCGCCCCGAGCCTCGGTTTCCCCACTAACAAGAGCGCTCACCTTAGCCATCCTTTAAAGTGATGCTGGGAGCTTTACACAAGAAAATGGGGGGCTAACCGTGTGCGAGCTCCGGGGCAAGGGACAGAAAACCCTTCTTGGCGGGGGAGGAGGCTTCGTCTCAGATGCAGCCCAGGTGTTCACCAGGCACTCAGGGAAAGGCAGCCCGGGCCGAGGGAACAGGGTAGCAAAAGGCAGGTGTGTTGCATTCTCCAGAGCTGGGCCGGGGAGATCAGACGAGGGAGGTGGATTCTCGCCTAGGGGGCCCGGGCTGGAGCTGGGAAGGAGCGGGTCAGCTTTGCCCTTTGGAAGGTTCCTTGGGCTGCCGTATATGGAGGGGACTAGAGGCAGTGTCTTGCGATGAGGCCCGAGGTGGGCCGAGGCAGCCATCAGAGGAAGGGGCAGCAGGAGACCCTTAGAGGTAAGGTTGGGCCATGGGCAGCGTTCTCTGACTCGGGTTTGGACCGTGATGCTCTTGATCTCTTGAGGTAGCCTAGACCGTGGGGTCCACCCGGGGTGCATGTTTAAAATACCAGTTGATGGGGGGGGGGGTGAAGAAAAAAATACCAGTTGATGGCCCCTCACATCTGCTGAATCAGAAACGTTGGGCTTTGGGCCCCGGAATACACGTTTGAACAACCCCGTGTTGATTCCGTTGCACGAGTGTGTGGTGTTCAGAGAAGGATGAGCCCTAGTCTGTAGGAAAAATATAATCGCTGGTCCCCATGCCTCCCGCGCCAGGACTGAAGTGGGACATTTGTTCCCACCACTGAGCCTCATGATCCTCCCAGGACCCTGTGTCCTTCGACGGACCTCAGTTTCCTCCCTCATAAAATGGTCACAGCCTCATGCATTAATTCTCGGGAGAATCACAGGTGCCCTTGCATGGGGAAGGCCACCAGTGGCAGGAAAACCCTAAACAGTCTTCTCTTCCACACACTGCCACTAACCTTTGTAAGGGCATTTTTGTGCATAGCTGCTGCTGCTCAACACCCTTCTGTGGCTCCCTACTGTCTTCAGAATAAAGCTCTGACTCTTCAGCCCGGTGTTCCAAACTGGCTCCTGGCCACATCTCCAGCCTCTTTTCTCACAGTCCTCCATCTTGGGCCAAAACAAATCTCCACCTGTGTCCCATCCCCAACACCTGTGCTTTCCTGCTTCCTTGCCTTTGCCCAAGCTGCCCTCTCCTTGAAAATATACTTTCTCCCCTCTCCCTCCCCTCCATTTTCAAATAGTCAAGTTTTGTCATTTCTTTTTTTTTTTTTTTTTGAGTTGGAGTCTCACTCTGTCGCCCAGACTGGAGTGCAGTGGCCGCTCCCGGCCACCACAGCCTCTACCTGCTGGACTCCGGCGATCCTTCCGCATCAGCCTTCCAAGTAGCTAGAACTACAGGCGCGCGCTACCACGCCCGGCTAATTTTTTGATTTATTGTAGAGATGAGGTCTTGCTTGCCCAGGCGGGTCTTGAACCCGCGGGCTCAGGCAATCCACTCACCTCAGCCTCCCAAAGCGCGGGATTACAGGCTGAGCCACCGAGCCTGGCTAAAGTTTTGTCATCTCTTTATGACCCTGTTGAAAGTGACCTCCTCCATCCCTGTCCCACCCCGCCCCAGCGGGAATGCTGTCTCCTATGAGCTCCTTCTGCCTCTCTATTCCTTTTAAAGCACTGACTACCTTCTACCCTAGTTAAGAGCGTGGGTTTTGGAGTTTCATAAGCCTGGTTTATAGCCCTGATTCCACTGCTGTGTGACCTTGGGCAAGTCTCTTAACCTCTCTGAGCCTCCATATTCTCCTTATGATTATTGAGGGGATTTAGGGACATAAGGAAGAGAAAATTCTTGGAGCAGTGTCTGGGCCATGCGGGATCACAGTTAAGAGTGCAGGCTCTGATCTAAGGTGTAAGGATTTGAATCACACTCCCCTCCTCCCCACTCATTGGCAGTGTGACCTTGGGTAGGATTACTAAATCCTTCTTTGCCTCATTTTCCCCAACTATACAATTTGTTTAACCATAGTATTAGTATAATAGTAGCCCCCATGATGTTCACACCACCTTGTATAATCTCCTCTCTTTGAGTGTGAGCGACACCTGTGATTTGCATCTGGTCACTGGACTATGACAAGGGTGAAGGGATTTTGTAGATGTAATTAAGGTCCCAAATCAGTTAATCCTGAGTTACTCAAAAGGAAGATTATGCGATGGGCCTGATTTAGTTAGGTAAAGTTCCTTATTAGAGGAACCAAACCCTCCCTGAAATCAGATACTCTCTCTGATTCTGACTTTGAAGAAATAAGCTCCTGTGCTGTGAGAGGACCCATGAGAAGGCCACGTGGCCAGAATCTAGGTGTGGCCCCTAGAAACTGAGAGTGGCCCCTGGTTGACAGCAAACAAGAAAACCAGGACTGCAGTCCTGCAACTGCAAGGAGATGAATTTTTCCAAAAACCTAAAGAAGCTTGGGAGTAAATCTTTCCCCAGTTGAGTTTCTGATGAGCCCACAGCCCCAGAGAACTGTCTGTGTCTAGACTTTTCACCTACAAACACTGTGAGATAATAAATATGCTAAATCTGTGGTAATTTGTTACTCAGCATAGAAAATAAACACAAACAGTATCCACCCTCTAGAGTTCTAGTGAAGATTAAATGAAGTCACTGAGGTAAAGCCTTGGCCTGGTGTCTGGCTCACGGGAGATGTTCAGTAATTGGTAGTACTTAGCTGCCATAGTTATTATGTTTGGAATGTAGCACTTTACAAAAGTGAATTTTTGATCATCACCTATTAATTAGCATGTTTAAAAAGATCGTCAATGAACTTCTCAGCAACTCGGATGGATTTAGAGTCTATAATACTCAGTGATCTATCACAGATACAAAGAACTGAGTACCTCATGTTCTCACTCATAAGCAGACCCTGAATAATTATCATAATACTGAAAGGGACTGGCAGCAATGGGAGGCGGTCAGGGGAGGGGGTGCACACTTCGTCAATAAAGGTACCTGATCTCAAACCAGGTAAAGTGGGGACCGACGTGAGGCCCAAACTTTACTTGTACAATATCCATTTGTATACCTAATGCTGAATTGTACCCATCTTTAAGATAAAAAAATTTCAAAAACAACCATCAGATTTGCTGGCAGGAACTCTGCATTTGAAATATAGCAAACCTGCTATGAGACCTTCACTTTTCTGGGCCTGTTAGGAAGCTTTAGGCTGCAAGTACATGCTTTAGTCAGCTTTTGACTGATCGTGGCTGTCTGAGTTGGGATTCCTAGAAGCAGACATTGAGGTGAAGAGTCATGTGAAAATGATGTACTAGGAAGCATTTCCAAGACAAACCAGTTGTAGGGGAGCGGAGAAGTGGGAAGGGAAGGGAGGGGAAGGGAAGAAAGCGAGGCAAGGGTGTGATTCAAGGCTCAGGCTTGCAGAGGAGCTCTGCGGATGGTGCAGATCACTCCTCAGAATCATCCATGTCAGCACAAGGGAGCTGGAGGGTTTGCCTGGGGTAGAGTGGGCTGTAAATTCTCAGGCTCTTCTGCCTTCTTATGCTCATCTCCAGCAGCCTGAGGTGGTCCTCTGGCAGACAGAATCAGGTGCTGGCTGTTGGGAGTGAGAGTTCACTGGGAACTGGTGTGTGTGAAAAGAGTAAAGGGATAAGAGACATTACCAGTGGGGCACTGGCAGCACTGCTACAGTTGCATGAACTGTGAGGACATCTGTTATTTTCTTAACATGAAATGCGGTGGCAGGTGGTCCCCAGACTGGTTCAGTGTGGGTCATCAAGATCACTGAGGACTCAGCTCCTGCAGTCTTCCTCAACATTCTGGCTTTTATCAGTCTTAGTCTCATGGTCACAAGATGGCTGCTACAGCGCCAGGCATCATGTCCTCGAGTGATAGCATCTGAAGCTGGAAGCAAAGGGAAGGCAGCAGCAAGAAAGCTTTCTCTTCATGTGACTCTCTGCTAGAGAAGGAAAATTGTCCCTGCTCACTCCACCAGAACTGGTTCATGTCACCAGCCCCAGACCAGTCACTGCCAGAGGAGAGTTGGATTGCTGAGGCTGGCTTAGTTCACCCCAAGTGCGGAGCTCTCATCCGTTAGGGGTTCTGCTAGCAAAGAGAAGGTAGGGGAATGACTGCCAGGTGGGTAGCCAACAGCATCTACCATAGGGTGTCGGTTTTCCTCACTTGTGAATTATACCTGCCTCTGAGCCTTGTGGTAAGGATTAAATGAGGTCTCACGCATATAAAAGGCCTCATAACCTGCAGAGCACGACAATGCTGACTTGACAATTTCTGTTTGATTCTGTTTGAGTCTGTCCTGTTTCTTTTGTGTTGCACTGTGAGGGGCCTTGTCTGACTCACCCTGGCTTCTGTTGATCTACCCTCTAAGTCACGATCCCACCCCCTTCTCTCCATTACTGCTGCCATGCCCTTGTCTAGACTGCCACTGTCTTGGTCACCGATAGCTGCAGTGACTCAAGAACCAATCGCCCCGCTTCCCTTCTTGACTCCTTCCAAGCCTCCCTCCCACAGAAACCAGAGGGATCTTTGTAAAACACAAATCTGTTTAAGTCACGCCCCTACTGGAAATCCTTCCAGGCTCAAACATAGGGGAGACATTCAAAATAACTACTGGTTTGGAATAGGCCCTGGGCAATTGGGAAAGGCACCGGCATTGACGGCCCTGCAAGTTCATTCTCCCTGAATATCAGCCCTGTTCTGAAGGCCCTGGAAAAGCTGGCCTTTGCCACCTCTCCAGGCTTCTCTCTAGAGACTGTCCCTCCTCCTTGCTTCTGGCACCACCCACCTCCACCACCCAGTGCTGCTGTTTTGCCAGGCTGATCCCTTGCCATTTCCCGAATGTCTGACGTATAGTAGGTGCTCAACAAATGACTGTTGAGCCCTTGAATGGTCACCACAATCACCGTCACTTTCGTTACCACTGCCACCACTGCCATTCCTGCCACCTCCACCACCAGGACCACCCCGCACATTTGCAGGGCCCAAGCAAGAGTACACATGGAGACTACATATCATAACATGTAATCGATAATATGTCATATGTATGTGGTCTCTGTTGTATATTCTTGCCTGTTGCTGCTCTTCTTGCCAGGCCTCCGCTCACGTTGTTTCCTAGGGCTGACACCTGATTTCTCCACTTTCCCTGGATAATTCCTCAAGCTCTCTATTTGGGTGACCTCCTCCTCCAGGAAGCTTTCTCTGACACCCCTCTTCCGCCATGCCATGGTTTCCCAAAACCCCCCGTGCTTCCTTCTGTCTTAGTGCTCGTCACTCTTTCTATTGCCATTGACCCAGACCAGGGACTTTTGAGGACACAGTTGGACACAGTCGGTAGTAGTAGGCGGAGAGAGTAGTAGGTAGTAGTAGATGCTGGAAGGAGGTGGACCACCCTTAAACAGGCAAGAGGGACCCCCATCCCGGGCCACACCCTCTGGAGGGCCCCACTCTGACCCTCTTTCGGCTGCACCCCTACCCATGGCACAAGGAGTTCGTGAGATCACGGGATATGCGCCCCTACCCTCCTTCTAGACCACACTCTGGGAGCCTAGGATCCCTGAATTCTCTGCCCAAACAGCTCCGAGTCTGCTTCCAGGACTGCACAGTCTTTTTCCTCAGGTTCCTTCTCAGAGCCTGAGGAACAGTCAGCTGGGTTTGGGGGTAGGTGGGTTGTGGATGAAACTTGGATGTGTTCCACTTGCTTTTGTGGCCAACAAATTACCCCAAAACTTAGCAGCTTAAAAACAACTTTTTTTTTTTTGAGTTGGAGTCTTACTCTGTCGCCCAGGTTGGAGTGCTGTAGCATGCTCACGGTCACCCCAGCATTGACCTGCTGGGCTCTGGCAATCCTTCTGCTTCAGCTATCCAAGTAGCCAGAACTACAGGCATGTGCCACCATGCCTGGCTAGTTTTTTATTTTATTGTAGAGACGAGGTCTCACCAAGTTGCCTGGGCTCGTCTCGAACCTGCGGGCTCAGGCAATCCACTCGCCTCGGCCTCCCAAAGTGCTGGGATTACAGGCCAAGCCACTGAGCCCGGCCAAAACAACTATTTTTTAATGCCCATGAATACCATGGGTCAGTAACTGGGGTGGGACACAAGGGAATGGTTTACCTCTGTTCCACAGCATTCAGGGCCTCAGCTGGGAAGACTCCATGACTGGGTACTGGGCTCATCTAGAGGGATCTTTATTTACATAGCTGGCTGTTGTTTTCAGTAGCTGGCCCAGATGCCCCAGATGTTGACTGGAGCATCTATGTGTGGCCTTTCCATGTGGTCTGGGCTTCCTCACAGTGTGGCGACCTCAGAGTAGTGGAACTTTGTACACAGTGGCTCAGAGCTCCGAAAGCAAGTATCTCAATAAACAAAGCAGTAACTGCGTTGTCTTTTTTGGCCTAGCCTTGGAAGTCACTCCGAGCATAATTTCTGCTTCATTCTAATGGCACAGCCTGCTCAAACATAAAGGGTAGGGACATGGCCACACCTCTTAGTGGGAGAAGAACAAAAGCATTGTGGATAGGTTTTAAAACACAGATTTGCAGACTGGGGTGTCTGCACATGTGTGTACAGGGCCCCTCATAGTGCAAGACAGAGGTGGAATGAGGCAAGAAGAGAGGTGAGCCAAGAGCTGGAAGCCAAGGGCCAAAGTGTGGCTCTCCAGATCCCGGAAAACAATTCTGAGAAGTCAGAAAGTTGTACACTTGAACTTAACCTTCCAGGTCATTAAGAAGCCATATCTGTCAAGGTCGAAAGAGAGACTATCTTCATTTAATAGTTTTTTAGCTTCATTTATAACTTTTAAATATTTAGGATATAATATATCATCTTCATGTGCACTCTTGCCTAGGCCCTGCAAACATGGAGGGGTGCTCCTGGTGGCGAAGGTGGCAGTCATGGCGATGGTGACAGTGGCAATGGGAGTGACGATGGTAGTGGACCTCATTCAAGGTCCGCAAACTGGACCCTGGGGTGCTGCTGGGAGATAAAATGGGGGGGTGTTGGACCAAAGAGGCAGCAGGAGCCAGATCATGAGGGGTCAGGAGAGGGAGCTTGGGCATCATCCTGAGGGATGGAAAGTCATCGAAGAAGGCGCTTAATGGGGCTGGGCCTCGTGACTCTCAACACTTTGGGAGGCCAAGGCAAGAGGATCGCTTGAGGCCAGGATTTTGAGACCAGCCTGGGCAACCTGGCGAGACCCCACCTCTACAAAAGTAATTACATTACAAAACAAGAAAAAATATTTTAAGAAGACGAAGGAGGTCAATAGGGGAGAGAAATGATCATATTTTTTTTTTTTTTTTTTTGAGTCGGAGTCTCACTCCGTCGCCCAGACTGGAGTGCAGTGGCCGCTCCTGGCCACCGCAGCCTCGACCTGCTGGGCTCCGGCGATCCTTCCGCCTCAGCCTTCCGAGTAGCCGAAATTACAGGCGCGCGCTACCACGCCCGGCTAGTTTTTGATTTATTGTAGAGATGAGGTCTCGCCAAGTTGTCCAGGCGGGTCTCAAACGCGCCGGCTCAGGCAATCCACTCACCTCAGCCTCCCAAAGGCGCGGGATTACAGGCTGAGCCACCGAGCCCGGCTTGTTTTTGTTTTGTTTTGTTTTTTTACTTTTAATTTTTTTATTTTAAAGATGTGGGGTACAATTCAGGGTTAGGTATACAAATGTTCATTATGCAGGTACCCTTGTTGATGAGGTGTGCCCCCCAGATCTGTTATTGAAAGACCATTCTGGGCTGATGGGCGAGACTTACAGGGAAGAGGCAGGGTGGAAGGGAAGAGGCTGGTGCCAGAAGAGAAGGCTGCTTTCCTCACCCTCGGCCCAGATATCAAGGGGCAGGGAGGCCTGAACTTCGCGGTCAGAGCCTGTGGGTTCCAATCACATCCCCAATTCCTGGTTGCTGTTTGACTTTGGGCAAGTTATGTGAGCTCTGAATTGTGCCAGAGGAGAATGAAGGTGGGACCGGAGAGAGAAATCAGTTTCATGTGGTCATGAAAACACTCTTGACTGGGGACCAGACATCCAGGTTCTAATTCTAGAAAGTCTGAGAAGATGCCCTATATATAGAAACCCCCAGCCCACCCTGCTGCCAGCCTCAGCCAACCTCCTTCAGCAGCCTCGGCTTAGCTTCTATGACCTGATGCTGACGGAGGACAGGACAGGCAGGGGGTGTCTTCCAGGGACCAGCGTGAGGGGAAGCAGGGTGGCTGAGCCAATCCTAGAGAGGGATGCCATTGTGCCCGGTGGGGCCCCAGGCCTTCCCTCACCCCCAGGCCAGCCTCAAACCACAGGCCACGTCCTGTTTCTCAGAAATACCACCATTTCTCAGAGCCCAGGGTTGTTGAGGGGACAGGGGGAGGTGGCTTCACAGCTGCTGGAGGAGGAGGAAGCACCCAGGAAGCCCGGAGGCCAGGTCTGGCACCATAATAGGATGATCAAGTTTGGGGACAGGAAGCTACTTGGGAAGGTCGAGTGGAATAGAGGCTCCGAGTCCAGGTCACTGCACCTGCCCCAGCCCAGGGCCTGGCTCTTTCAGAGTGCTCTGAGACTCGCAAGGCTATAGAAGCATATCACACAGAGGTAGAATGGAGAAATGACAGAGATGGGGATTGGGAGGATGAAGAGACATAGATCGAAGAATACAAATACACAGTAAGATGGAAGGAGTACATTCAGTGTTTGATAGCAGAGTAGGGTAACTATGCTTAACAAAAATGTATTGTACTCAGGCAATGGACACCCCAAATACCCAGGCTCAATCATAACGCATCACATACAGGTAACACAATTTCTCATGTACCCCATACATTTATACAAAAAAAATTTTTGTTAATGAAGTTCAGTCTTTTTAAAAAGATACAGAATCGTAGACCTTAGTTGGAATCAACCCTTCACTTACTGTTGTGTGACCTTGGTTCATGGCTTTCTTTCCCTGAGCCTTGGTTTTCTCATCTTTTTTTAAAAAAAATTTTTTAATCTAAAAAATGCGGGGTACGATTCAGGGTCAGGTATACAAATGGTCATTATGCAGGCACCCTTGTTGATGAGGTGTGTTCCCCTCCCTACCCCCTGGCAGGTGTGTGTGTGTGTGTGTGTGTGTGTCCCGCTACTGCCAATCCCTTTCTTATGATAATAGCTCAAGGTCTGCTTATGAGTGAGAACATGTGGTACTCAGTTCTTTATTTCTGTGATAGGTCACTCAGTAATATAGACTCTAAGTCCATCCAAGTTGCTGTGAATCCATAATTTGGTCCTTCTTTATGGCTGCGTATTATTCCATCATGTATATGCATCAGGTTTTTTTTTCCAGTCCTCTTTCGATGGGCAGCATAGTTGGTTCTGTGTTTTTGCTATTGTGATTAGTTCTGCAATAAACATGCATGTGCAGATATCTTTTTCCTAGAGTGATTTGAGTTCCCCCTGGTATAGTCCCCCTGGTATATTTCCACAGAGGTTGTACTAATTTACACTCCCACCAACATTGTAGAAGTGTTCCCTTTTCCCCTGCATCCTCTCTAGCATCTGTTGTTTTTTGAGTTACTGATGATGGCCATCCTGACTGGAGAGTTAGGTGGTATCTCAGTGTGGTTTTAATTTTCATTTCTTTGATGATTAGTGAGGCCAAGCACTTTTTTCACGTATCTGTTGGCTGCTCATATGTCTTCTTTTGAGAAGTGTCTATTCATGTCTTTTGCCCACCTTTTTTTTTTTTTTTGAGTTGAGAGTCTCACTCTGTCGCCCAGACTGGAGTGCAGTGGCACACTCACCGCCACCCCAGCATCGAATTGCTGGGCTCTGGCGATCCTTCTGCCTCAGTCTTCCAAGTAGCTGGAACTACAGGCGTGCTACCATGCCTGGCTAATTTTTTATTTATTGTAGAGATGAGGTCTTGCCACGTTGTCCAGGCTGGTCTCGAACCCGTGGGCTCAGGCAATCCACTCACCTCGGCCTCAGTGCTGGGATTACAGGCTGAGCCACTGAGCCTAGCCTTTTGCCCACTTTTTAATAGAGTTGTTTTTTTTTGAGTTGGAGTCTCACTCTGTCGCCCAGACTGGAGTGCAGTGGCCACTCCCGCCCACCGCAGCCTCGACCTGCTGGGCTCTGGCGATCCTTCCACCTCAGCCTTCCAAGTAGCTGGAACTACAGGCGCACACTACCACGCCCGGCTAATTTTTGATTTATTGTAGAGATGAGGTCTCGCCAAGTTGCCCAGGCGGGTCTCGAACCCACGGGTTCAGGCAATCCACTCACCTCAGCCTCCCAAAGGCACGGGATTACAGGCTGAGCCACCGAGCCTGGCAGGGTTGTTTTTTGTTTTGTTTTTTTCCTTTTTAGCACCTTTGAGTTCCTCGTAGATCCTGGGTGTTAGGCCTTTGTCAGATATACAGTGGCAAATATTTTTTCCCATTCTGTGAGCTGGCTCCCTGTTCTCTCAATAGTTTCTTTTGCTTTACAGAAACTTGTCAGTTTGATGAGGTCCCACTTGTCTATCTTATCTCTTATGGCATGGGCATTTGGGGCTTTGATCAGGAATTGGTTGCCAGTTCCAATTTACATCGGGGTGTCTCTAGCATTTTCTAAGGTTCTTAAGTTTGAGGTTTTACATTTAGGTCTTTGATCCATTTAGAGTTGACTTTTGTGTATGGTGATAGGCAGGGGTCCTGTCTCAGTCTTCTGCATATGGTCAGCCAGTTTTCCTAGCACCATTTACTGAATAGGTTCTCCTCTTCCCTCTGGTTGTTGGTGAAGCCTTTGTCAAAGATGAGTTGGTTGAGAAATTGAGGCTTGTTTCTGGAGTCTCTATCCTGTTCCATTGGTCTACATGCCTGTTCTTGTACCAATACCAGGCTGTTTTGATTATTGTTGACTTATAAAGTTTAAAGTCTGAAAGTGTGATACCTCCTGTTTTGTTTCTTTTGCTGAGGATTGTTTTGGCTATTCGTGGTCATTTATGTTTTCAGTTTCCTCCTGGCTAATAATTCCCACCTTACTGGGTTGTTTAGGGATCTGGTCAGGCAATGGACTTGAATGTGCTTTGTTATCTAGTGGGTCAGAATGTCACTGCCTCAGTTGGAGCCGGCGCTGTGCCCAGGCCTTGCCACCCGGCAGAACAGAGCATTTCATGGACTCCCCTGCTGGAGCCTGGGAGCCCTGTGGGGGGCAGAGCTAAGCAGCCCTGGGAGACCAGTGCTTCCCTCTCTTACCACACTCATGGGAGATGAGCCAGTGTTACCCAGCAAGTTAGCAGCCAAGGAAGAATGGATCTCAACTTGCCCCTAATCCTTCCCTTTCTCCACCCTCACTCCTGTTTCTCCTACTTCTTCCTCACCTGTGGCATCTTCTCATCTCCAAGACTTGCTTAAATCTCTCCCATCCCCTAACTCCCTTCTTCCATCTTATGTGCACAGCCAGGCACAGCCCTGCCTCTCTTCTCTTTTATTGCCAGATTTCTTAAAAGACTTGTCTGGTTCCTCTCTTCTTAGGAACCACCTCAGTCCCCCAAAACCTGGCTTCTAGCTCTCTGCTCTCCTGATGCAACTCATTACCATGGCCACCAGAGCCCCCTTTTTCCTTAGAGGATGCTTTTCTGGCCACGCTCATTGGCTCTCTCAGCAACCCACTCCCTGCCCACCTGCCTGTTCTCTGGCCTCGACGCTGATGCTCCAGGCCTGGTCCTGTTCCCCTCGGTTTACTCCACTGTCTCTCCCAGGCCAGCACCTCCCCGTCTCCCGGCTTGAGTTGCTGTCCACAGGTCCAACAAGTCACAGCTCCCTGTCTCCAGCCCAGGCTTCTCTCCAGACCCCCACATACCCAGAAGGCTAGGACAGCTCCTGAGACTAAGTGTGTGCTCGGCTGAAACTTCTGGGTTCTCCTCCTGGAAGGTGTCACCAAGTGGGACACCAGGTATACACGCCTCCCTCTCTCTCAGCTCTACATCCAGCCAGTCATCACTCTGCCTTGCCCAGAGCCTCTTTCCTACCCAACCTGTGGTCACCCCTTACTTGGCTCCCGCGACAGCCTCCTACCTGGTCTCAGCCTCACTCTGCCAGACCATTCTTCATCTGGCAGGCAGAGCCCCCTTTCTAAACCACAAATCCGACCCAAGCATTGAGTCCTCCCAGGGTTCCCGCCTCTGATGAAGTCAAAGCTTCTCAGCTGGGTATGAGACCTCACTTGCCTTTGCTCTTTGCCTCAAACTATTATCCAGTGACAGTGCGCCACTTGTGATTCTCCCTAATTGGCTGCTTTTCATCTTCTACTGAGTTTTCTCTTCCTATGCCATCACCTTCCCTGTTTTTCTCCACCCCCTGCTCAGCTTCAGAGCTGCTTGAGTACCCTCAGCCTGTGCCCCAGGGTCCCAGCTCTCTGCCCTCCCCACCCTCAGCACTCAGGTGTGATGCCTCTACCTCCCCCATCTCCCGCTCTAGACTCACGGCTCCCAAAGGACAGGAAGGACAACGTTGGCTCCTGACACTGTGTTTGTGCTCTAGCATAAAGACTACCCCAGAGCAGTTCAGACAATGTGTCATGAATGAATACACGAAAGGAGACAACTGAGGCTGGTGTAAAACCATGGCAGAGCTGCTTAAAGACTCATGCCATGAGCCTCACGTTGACACACTCAGAAAGGGCTGGACCAAAGCAAGGAGAAGTGGATGTGCTGAACGTGTCCCCATGGTGGAAAGGCGAATATCGTAGGCATTACATCAGTCCATCAGAGACTAGAAGGTGGTTTGGCCTGCAACATCAGGAAGTCCATTCCTGTCCTGACACCCTGGAACTGCCACAATGACAGATCTCTACCTCCAACCCCATTCTCCAGCAGAGGAGGAAGGCCATGGTGCAGTGGGGAGGGGCCGGGTGGGGTGTCAGGGAAAGCATCACAGAGGAGACATCTGAGCTAGGTGGAAGGATGGCCAGAGTTCACCATGTGAATGGTTGAGCTTTCAGGCTCCTGTGCTTTAAATGTGGGATGCTCAGGACCCACCCCCAGAGTTCCAAGTTAGCTCCCTGTGGTGAGCAAGCCAGGTCAAAACAGTGAATCTTGAGGAGGGACAGGTAGAAGCTGTGAGGGGAGGAGGTGAATGCCTTCTGACTCAGGATAAGGGGAAGTTCCAGCCTCTAACCCCAGACTCTCAAACCAGGCCCCTGAGAGCTGGCAGAGGGAGTCTGGGGAGGGGGACACCCATCCCTGCTCAATGAGGGTTGCACTGGCAGGCTGCTTAGCAGAATTCTCAGATCTTGGTAACCCCAGGTTCAAGACCAAGGCTATGGACACAACGGCCAGAATCCTCATAAGTCCAACCGCTGTCCACCATTTATCTGGGGCTTACAGTTGGGCTGGGGTGGGGTGGGAGTGGGAAGCCATGGCTGTGGGATGGTTGAGACCAACTGAAATGAGGAGAGAACCCTGCCTGGGAGTCAGGAGGCCTGAGTTCTAGCCCTGGCTTCACTACGCAGCTCTGTGAGGTTTTGGGGAAGGCCTTTGGCAATCCTGAGCCCCTGTTTCCTTCTCTCTAAAATGTGGGTAATTTTGCCAGGCACGGTGGCTCAAGCCTGTAATCCTAGCACTTTGGAAGGCCGAGGTGAGGGGATTACCTGAGCCCATGGGTTCGAGAACAGCCTGGGCAACTTGGCGAGACCTCGTCTCTACAATAAATCAAAAATTAGCTGGGCGTGGTAGTGTGCACCTGTAGTTCTGGCTACTTGGAAGGCTGTGGCGGAAGGATAGCCTGAGCCCAGCAGTTCAACACTGGGGTGGCTGTGAGCGTGCCACTGCACTCCAGTTTGGGCAATGGAGTGAGACTCCAACTCAAAAGAAAAATGTGTGGGTAATTCCTACATTGTTCACCGTAAGTGAAATCACGGGCATTATGCATCTTTAATTGTAAGGACTTGTACACGTAGGCAGGCTAAAGGACTGACAGTGTCTTTCACAGTTACTGTTAGGCCTTCTTCTCAGAGCATGTTGCCAGGTTGGCAGTCTGACTGCTGAGTCTTGGAAATCCTGAGGGGAGGCTATTGGGCCTTATAATGTTGGTCACAGTGCGAACTGGGGAAGGAGTGCTAGCCCGGGGTAAGAGACCTACCTGACTTCTGGCTCCAACTCTGCTCTAAGAAGCTCTGCATCTCCGTTACTGCTTACTGCTCCTCCCTAAATGTGGTCTCCTCACTGTACAGTGTGGCTGACCGTGGTGAGGGGCTCTGGAATATCCATTGGGACTCTGCCCTTGAGGCTCCATCCACTACTCCCTGGCTAAGCAGAGTCAGCCCCCTTCTTAGCTTAGGCTCAGTGCCAAGGACCCAAGGGATGGGGGCTACTGATAAAAGCAGGGGTGCCATAGCTGGAGGCCTAGGCGGGGAGGCAGGGGCAACCATCCCTGGCTCAGGTGACAGCTCACTGTGAGGACTGGGGTCATTCTTTGCCCCTTCTGGATCTCAGTTTCCACCCCTGTAAAATGGTGAAAAGCCAGCCTGCCTTGCAGAGTCACAGTGAGAGCATGCAGAAGGTGGGATACGAACTCAGCAGGCGGGGGGAGGGGTAATGCAACTTCTTATTTATTAATATATAATAACAGAAATGATAAAGTTCGTATCTGTAGCTGTTTAGGTCTTTGTTATAATGTCTTGGTCGCTTTGTCTGGACTGGTCATGACCTTCAGCTCCGGGGTCTGGGCTAGGAAGACGTTCCAGTGACCTGCATGGAGGATGGCAGAAGAGAGGAGGAGTGTGTGTGTGTGTGTGTGTGTGTGCGCACAGAGGCAGTGGCTGGGGTGGGAAAAGCTTAGGGCAAGGAGGAACTGTGTGGGCCAGGGTTTGGGGCCCATGGGGAGCATGGGGGTAAACGTCCCCTCACCCCGTTCTGGCACATGACCAATCTTCGAACAACCAACCTTTGGGGGCAGGGCTGGCTTCCTGACACCTGTTGGTAGCACCTGTTGGTAATACTCCCGTTTGTGGCCTCCCTTCCCTCCTAAAGCCCTACCTGTAACCATCCTCCCAAAAGTAAAGCAGAACAAATTCAGGGTATCAGAAGGAAAGTGGTAGGAGGGTTTCAGTGGGAAATGTTCCAGTAGATGGGGAGTAGGCAGCACTGAGGCTTGGGGGCTCAGATCTGCCCCCTCTACAGCCCTGTCTCCCCTCACCCCCAAGACCAAATTCAGCCAGCTGTGCTTCACCTTCCCGCTCCTGAGTTGGGAAATTTCTGGTCCAGACGCCCACTGGATTCCTATGCTGGGAACTGACGTCTGTGGCTGACAGCCCCTCCTCCCGCCACCGGCAGCCTGGGAACTCCCCTAGAGGCTCCAGCCTCTATCCCTGTCCTCTTCCCCGGGACCCGTTCCTCAGTCCAAGGACCTACCTTCGTGGGTGCCAGTGAGCAGCCGGAAGTGCTGTGCCTCTTTCTGGAAGTCTTGCTTCCTGACTTTCTTGATCTGAATCAAGTGGAAGATTCCTGAGGGCAGAGACAAGAGCATGAGCAGGAAAAGCAGGACCGTACGGTCAGTGAAACAGGGTATCTTAGACACAGAACTGACCCGGGCGCCTCCCTCTGCTGCCCCCATTCTGATCAGACACTGAATCCTGTTGGTTAAATTTCCTAAACAGTCAGAATGGATTCTCCTATCCCACCGCCACTCTCCTCACTCAGCTCCCGTTGTCTTGCCTGGGTCACGCCACTAGAGTCCTGGCCCCGTTCACTTTCCCCTCTAATCCATAAACCTAACTGTGGTCATTTGAAAGTGTATGTGTGACCCTGTCATTTCCTCATCCCTGACCTCCCTTCACCTCTGCAGTGAAGTCTATGTTCTTTGGTCTCTTCTCTCTGCCAACCCTGCTCTTGTCACCAACACTATCCTGCTCTCCCAGCCCTCGCTTGTCCCCAGTGCAGGGAGAGAGGGGGCAGAATGAAGAGAAGGAAGGAGGGAAGGAAGGTTGGCTGGACTATATGGACTGGTCAAACTCTTCTCTGGGCACAGAGCATCTGATAAAAATCAATAGGTGTGCTTAGAGGCACCAAAGAACTAGCAAGTGTCAGAGTTACAGTACCTTGCCTGTGCCCAGCCCTAACCAAATACTTGAATTCCTCCGAGGTGGCCAAACCTTTACAAATGCTATCCCCTCTGTTGGAATACCTTCTTCTGTTGCCTTCTATTTTGCTACTGCCACCAACTGAACTCCTACCCATCCCCCCAGTCTTAGCAGGGAAGTCTTCCCTAATATACCCCCAAGGCAGTTCCTCCTTGGGGTACCCACAGCACTTGGCTTTGGTTTGTGATTGTACCTAGTTCAGATGTGCTATCTTTGTGTCTATTCCTGCCTCCTCTACCAGACTGGGGCTTCCTGGAGGGCTTTCTTCTCTGAATCCCTGGATCCTGGCCAACATTAGCCAAGTAGGGTGGATGGATGAACAAAATATCTATATACCCAGTCTAGGCTAGGCCCTGAGGGGGAATAGGGTATTAGCTGGATCCCCTGATGTTTGCATCTCATGGGGAGCTAGTCACTGGCACCACACATGGCTGAGGCCCTGAGCACATGGGCTGCGAGGTTGCACCAGCTGTTACCCACCAAAGTCCCTGGCCAGAAAGAACAGATGCAACCAGCAAGGCCTCTGCTAGGCCAGCACTGCCTTCAGGAAAACCAAGAACTGGCCCTGCTTATGGGAATCAGTGTGGGATCCCACCAAGGGGAACAGAAAACACTGATCCTGGGGCCGAGTTCCAAGAACCAGGAAATGTCCAGCATTGTCCCCAGCCCCCAGCCCAGGAGCTCCATCACAGTAGCAGGTGACAAGCATGAGATGGGGACAGGTCCTTCTGCACAGACCTGTGACTGCACACTCCTCGGGTCACAGGAAAACTGGAAAGATGGCGATAGGGATGTGAGGGGTCCCCACTTTGTACTCTGTTAAGCATAATCGAAAGGACTTTGCTCTTTGACCTGTCATCAAGAGCTACCCTGAGGGTCAGAGTTGTGTTTCCTGCCCTTTGATGAGCTGTCCCAGGTCTGAGGGCAGCTGGGCTATATGATCCCCAGGGCAGAGCTGGCACTAGTGGGTGAGTCCCAGGAAACAGGATGGGCTCAGCTCAGTATCAGACAAATGCTCTCTGGCCAAGCTGTTCAGTGTTGGAAGTAAATCACGTGTCTGGGGGCGGGGGGGGGTGGGTATGTGCAAACAGGGCCAGACACCATCAGACTCTAAAGAGACTGCAGGGGGGCTTCCTTCCTAGGCAGGGCTTGGGATTGAGATCCCTGAAGTCCCTTCTACTCTGAAACTTTGGAATCTCCCAGGTCTCTAACCCTAAGCCAGTTCTCCACTCAGATCCTGGTGCCTGGACTGGCCCATGGGAGCGTGGCCTCACCTAGTGTCTGCCTACATGCCTTGTCTCCTCAGAGTAAGGAAACAGTGAATAGTTTCTGCTGACAATCAGCCCTGGGGAGTGTGTATTTTGATTCCCATAGTCTGGGACATGGAGGAATGGGGAGGCTGAAGGGGCATTTAGGCAGCCCCAGAATCAGGAGATGGGGGGTGGTTTGCTAGTGACAGGATGGTCAGGGCTGGGCATAGTGAGGCTGAGGAGTTCCCCACCTTGTTCCTTTTCTGCTGGTCCTGGTGACAGTGAGATTGGCCATGTGCTATACTCCTTCTCTGCCATCTTGGTGTACCTAGGTCTTCCTCAGGTACCTCCCTAAAAGCGTAAGGTCACCTCCGTGGAGGTGGCACTAGGGACAATCAAACTTGGGCTTGAATCTTTGCTTTACTATTTAAACTGTGTAACTTTGAGCAAGTCATCTGACCTCTCAGACTTAGTTTTCTTACCAGCAAAATGGGGCATTAACGCATACCTCTTAGGTTTCTCATGGGGATTAAAGGAGGCACGTTACACACAGGGCCTGCTATGTACCAATCACAGAGTATAGGGCGTATGAGTGTGGCTCTGGAGCCAGGGTTTGAGGCTGTCACTGCCATCCTGCCTGCAATGCACCCCTCTTGCCTCTTGAAATCATGGACAAAGACTTCCCTGACCAGCTCAGCTCCCAGGAAGTTCCTGCTGCACCTGGGTCACTAAGCAATGAGCTCCTAACGGCAGAGGCTGGAGCCTATTACTCTCTGTGTCCCAGCACCTGGTTGGGAGGATAGGGATGGGGAAGGAGGAGAGAGGCCCAGAGTAAATGTGCAGTCAACATCTGCCCAGGAACCGGTGGAAACTTAAGCCTCAAAAACTTGTAAGGGTTACTGAGTCTAACTCCCTGGCTGCAGACAATCCTCCAAGCCCTTGCCTGCACACATCTCGAGGGGAGCTTGCTCCCTCCCTTCCACCACGGGGAGGCTCTAAGTATGAAAAGTTCTTCCTCTCACCGAGCTGAAACCCATCTCTCTGCACTTCTCACCAACCCCATGGGAGGGTGGGGAGGGGGAAACTGACATTTTTAGCACCTACTATTTGTGAGGGGCCGCACCCATGTCATTTCATTTAATCCTCCAAAAACCTTCTTCCCCAATTAACAGAAGAGAAAACTGGGGCCCAGTGAGGACACGTGATTGCCTAAGGCCACACAACTAAGAGATAGCAGAGTCAGTATCCAAACTGACAGAGCTGGAATTCGAACCCCAAGCTCCTGCTTGTTGTCTGACCCTTGCGGTTACTCAGAACACGGCTGCTCCCTCTGTCTGGGGCAGCCCTTCAGAGCCAGGAAGCCGGCAGTCCTGTCCCCCTGAGTCTTCTCTTCTCCAGGCGGAACGGCTCCACTTTCTTCGTCCATTCCTCCTACGACAGGGGGCAGAGCAGGGAAAGAGCCGCATCTGACGCCACAAGACATGGGCTCTAGCTCCCGTCCTCCACTTACTGGCTGTGTGGCCTTGGGCCAGGTACTTCACCTCTCTGAGCCTCAGTTTCCTCATCTGTAAAATGGGGATAATAATACCTGACTCTCAGGATCTTTGAGGATCAAATGAGATAGTGAATGTGAAAGCACTTTGTAAATGCTGAAGTGCTACACACACTGATTATTATTACCATTGTCACCATTCCCTCTCCCATCCCCAGCCCCCCAGCCAAACCCGTCAGCAGAGGAAAGTGACCTTGGGACAAATTCACACTTTAAAAAGTCTAATTTGGATGGTGGCTGAATGTTTCACTGTACCCAGAGGATTTAAGTTTTATAAGAGCCACAAAGCCAACCTCTTAGCAATTCCTTTCTCAGTGAAAACTCCTCTCAATGAATGAGAAGTGTGTTCTGATGCCACCTTACCTTGGGGCGACAGGACCCACCATTTAGAAAAGGCTGAACGCAACTAGCCTTGAGGCCCCACTGCCTGAAAAGATCTCCACTCACAGAGCGATGAAATCCGCCCATCTGACATCTGGTATGTCATCAGGGTAGGTATGACCCTGCCTGGTTCCGGCAAGGTGCAACAACGCCTTCCCCCAGGAGAGGGAGCACTTCGAGGCCTTGGCATCTCAGAGTTACTCTGCTTATCAGACAGGTCAGAGGATCCACGGGATCACTGTCTCCCTACATCTTGGAATCAGGGACCCATAAGCCTGGAAGGGTGACCAGAGGTGCCTGAGCAACAAAATGTCCCCAAGGCCCCTGTGGGGTCTGGAGTACAGGAATGGGGACAGGCGAGAGGTACACCTAGCTGAGAGTGGGCCAACACTCACCTTTCACCAGCTTCCAGAGGTAGATGTCCACCTGGTCAGAGGCTTCATGCTCAAGGGCAAAGCGACGCAGGTTGTCTGGGCTTGGGGATACTGAGGTGTGGACGAGGACACGGCCCGGCACCTTGGGACACCTGGTAGAACTGATCTCACTGTGGCTGGGGTCTGCCTTGTCCTCTGGGAGAGACAAGAAGCCCATGAAGTATCTAATAAACATTGTCTATTTCTCTTGAAAGTCCTAATATTCTGAGATGTTGTGGCTTCATGGAATTCAGAACATTATTTGATTTTGTCTGTGTCGACAACCCCTGAATCTATTACTATAACATGAGATGGTTCCATAAGTTTAATGTTTTCTTTTTTTTTTTTTCTCTGAGTTGGAGTCTCACTCTGTTGCCCAGGCTGGAGTGCAGTGCCCGCTCCCGGCCACCACAGCCTCGACCTGCTGGGCGCCGGTGATCCTTTCGCCTCAGCCTTACGAGTAGCCAGAATTACAGGCGCGCGCTACCATGCCTGGCTAATTTTTTATTTATTGTAGAGATGAGGTCTCACCAAGTTGCCCAGGCGGGTCTCGAACCCGCGGGCTCAGGCAATCCACTCACCTCAGCCTCCCAAGG